>APFE030915364.1:63491-80011 GCA_000404065.3 Pinus taeda | reverse complement strand
CCATAATTTGCCTGCGGGCCCACTTAGTGAAGGCGACTCTTTTCACTAAGTTCCATCATCTTGTTGCAATCTCAACGCTCCCTCTCGACAAGATATGGATTATCAGCAACCCCTATCCTGCCTCGGTGGTATTCGAATTTGCTCCTGGTGCTAGCCTTCGTCAGAATATCAGCATCCTGATCCTCCGTTGGAATGTATGAAAGTAACATGATCCTCCGCTGCACACAATCCCTGATATGATGGTACCTGATGTCAATGTGTTTAGATCTATCATGAAATACAGGATTAGTCGAGAGTTTAATGCAACTCTGGTTATCACAGTAAATCACAGTAGGATCCAAATGAGAACCGAACAAACCAACTAGGATCTTCCTCATCCATATAGCCTCGCATGCAGCCAAACTTGCTGCCATATACTCAGCCTCCCCTGAATTGAGTGCCACAAATCTTTGTTTCCTGCTGTACCAAGAAACTATTGTCGATCCAATACTGAAGATCCCTCCTGATGTGCTCTTTCTGTCCGTTGGGCTCTGTGCCCAATTTGCATCCGTGAAGCCACACAGCTTCACCTCATACTCTTGTCTGTACCACAAACCATATCCCGATGTGCCTCTCAAGTAGCGCAATACATGCTTGCCCGCCTTCCAGAAGAGCTTGGTAGGCTTAACCATAACTTGTGAAAGCTGGTTAACTGCATAGCATATATCAGGTCGTCTATTGACCAAATACATCAGCGACCCCACCAACTGTCGATAAACAGTGGCATCCACTTCTTCTCCCGAAGTGGCATCCTCCTTCCTCCAACCTCCAGGAAGAGGAGTATCGCTTGCAGCCATGCATGTTGACCTTCTCCAGTATCTCCCGAGCATCCTTGCCCTGAGAAACAAACAGTCCACCACTGCGCTGCCATATTTCCAATCCTAGGAAATAGTGAAGGAGGCCCAAGTCCTTCATCTCAAACTCTGTAGCAAGATCTTCTTGCATGACAGTATCAACAGCTCATCACCCATTAGAATCAAATCATCAACATACAGTACAATGATAAGCAACTTACCCTCCACCACAATCTCGTATAGGTTAGGATCCGCCTCGCTCTTGGAGAATCCAAGTCCTGTGAAATAGCTGTCTATTCGTGTGTACCAAGCACGTGGTGCTTGCTTCAACCCATACAGCGCTCCCTTGAGCCTGCACACATGCGACTCACTGCTGAAGACTTCAAAGCCTTCGGGTTGCTCAATGTACACCTCCTCCTCAATGACTCCATTGAGGAATGCAGTCTTCACAATCTGATGAATGTGCCATCCCATCTGCGCTGAGAGAGCAAGAATCGTCCGTATGGAAGAATACCTTGCGACAGGTGCAAAGGTCTCCTCATAATCGATCCCCTCAATCTGTGAAAAGCCTCGGGCAACAAATCTTGCCTTGTACTTCTCCACACTCCCGTCAGTTTCCTACTTAACTTTGTAGATCCATCTCGAACCCACCACTGATTTCCCTTCTAGTCTAGGAACAATCTCCCATGCACTGTTTCTGACAATAGAATCATACTCTTCCACCATGGCGTCTACCCATGCGGGATCCTCCACAGCCTCCTCGAAAAAGGATGGCTCAGTCACAACACACTTGCTCATAAGAGCCATGTATCCAGTGTACCGGTCACGTGACTGTCTCTACCTGCATTGGGCTGTAGGTGGTCCTACAACTTTCTCTGCATCTTGAGCCAGTCGCTCAGCTTCTGTCAAGCTCTTTTGCCCTCTGATGGTTGGTGCTGCATAAGTGTTCTCTTCCACTCCATGAACCTCGTCCTGTGGCTGATCCACGTCCTAAAGCTCATCCTTAGGAACTAATAGCTCCTCATCTACATGCAAGTGTAGCTCCCTCTCAAGCGAACAACTCATGGCTTTCTCCTCCTGAAATTTTATATCTCGTCGCACAACAGTTTTACCACTGTCTGGCAAATACACACGATAGTTGTGGGGCGTATCAGTGTACCCCACAAATATCCCAACCTCTGCAGTCGCCTCCAACTTCTTTCTGGCATCCTTCGTCACATGCATGTAAACATTAGCACCAAAATCCTCAAATGAGAAAGATCAGGCTTCTTACCAGAATAAGTCTCCTCAGGTGTACTCATGCCAAGTATCCTATGAGGACAACGGTTCTGCACATAAACTGCTGTATTGCATGCTTCCGCCCACAAGTGAAGGGTTAGGCCCTGATCATGCAACATTGCCCGTGCAGCACCCACAATCGTTCTGTTCTTCCGCTCAGCTACCCCATTCTGCTGTGGGTTATGGGGAGCTATGAGCTCTCTTCGAATCCCTTCTGCCTTGCAGAAATCCTTGAACTCGTCCGAGATGTATTCACCACCATTATCGCTCCTAAGAGCCTTCACCTTCTTCCCCGACTCCTTCTCGACCAGTGCTTTGAATTCACAGAACTTTGAATATGTCTCACTCTTCTTCTGCATGAAGAAGATCCAGCACTTACGAGAGAAATCATCAACAAAAATCACATAGTACCTGTGTTTTGTTGTCGAAGCAACTGAGAAAGGTCCACACACGTCTGTGTGAATTCTCTCAAGGATCATTGTGGCGCAGCTATCCTTCTCGTGAAAGGTGGCTTTCACAAACTTCCCCAAAGTACACCCCTTGCACTGGTCTGACTGCACAAGTGTACCTTTAGGAAGCCCTGTAGTGATCTTTTGCAGTATCTTCAAGGCTCCATGGTGAAGGTTACCCAATCTCCTGTGCCACAACTCGCCATCACCCCGGCTCACCAATCCTTCTGCCTTGCCTACCATTGTTGCGCATCCATCTACATGCAACTGATAAAGGTTCCTTACTCGAACCCCTATCTTCCGGGTCTCACCAGTTGTCTTGCTGCACAGGAAAGCTTTTCCCTTTCTGAAAACAACATCATACCCCTTATCTTCTAACATCGCCACAAAGATAAGATTCTTCTTCAATCCTGGAACATGCATGACTTCCTTCAATACGAAGGGTTTACTAGACTCCCTCTCAAAGGAAATGATACTGATACCAGTCGCATTGTATCTACCATCATCGCCCATATCAATGTGCACTCCAATATCTTTTTCCTTCAGACTAGAAAACAAATCTCTATCTCCCGTCAGGTGAAAAGACGCACCACTGTCCAAGAACCACACTGATCCCATCACACTTGAAACCAAGCATGCGATCAATGAAAAATTAAGCTCAAATTGTGAGGCTAGAGCCTCTCCTGTTACAGATCCAGCAGCTTGCTTGTTCTTCTTCTTCTGCGGACAATTAGTGGCATAGTGTCCGTGCTGGTGACAGTGAAAACACTTCACCTTGGACATGTCCTGCTTCTTACCTTTCACACCAGACTAAGAAGCTTTCTTACTCTTCCCTTTCTTTGCTTTAGTAGCCAAAGCACAATTTTCTTCATCAGCTCCCTTTGATGAAGATCCGTCCCTGGTACTCCGCCTGATCTCCTCCTCCACAAGATCTGACCACAGTCTTTCCCATCCTGGCAATTTCTCCCTACCATTGACAAAGTCCTGATAAGAATTCCAACTCTTCGGAAGACCAAAGAGAGCCAAGCTCACCAAATAATCATCATTGACAGTAACCCCCACACTTCCCAGCTCATCTCGACACTGAGTGAACTTCGTGAGATACTTGGGCATACTGTCACCCTTCTCGCATTTGATGTTTCTGAGTTTATCTTTGAGCGCCAGCTTCCTCTAATCACTCTTGCTTTGGAATAATTCTGTTAACTATTTCCACATCAAATATTGAGTAGCATTTCCATGGAGGCTGGACACAATGTGATCCTTCACGCCCTCCAACAGAATCCTTCAACATTTTGCGGTCTTCTTTTGCCAAGCATCAACTTGAGTAGCATCAGTAGGCTTTGGGACATCCGTCTCTATGAACTCCTTCAGCCCGTTATCATCCAATACTGCCTCCATCCTATCCTTCCATGCAATATAGTGCGTACTGCCCTCAAGGGCGTACTCCAACCGCAATCCTGTGAAAGACATCTTAGTTTTGACACCAAGAAAACACTACTGCAAATTCGAATTCCACCAGCTCCAACTCAACCGCTTCCGATCTAGAATTTGTGAGAACAAGGTATTTCTTGTACAGAGATCGACTGTATCAGCATTCACCGGATATCTCACCTTCCAAAGGAAGGATGAATCCAGAGGCTACGTGGCCCGATTACAGACTCTGCCTGAAGAAATAGAATGTAAACACTTCCTGAATAGTAGATCTAATGCTCAACAGCTCCGATACCATGTAGAAATTTTGTATAATAAGCACATATTCAATGGAGATTATCCTGATCATGTACTATTGCGGAATACATACACAATACATAAGCTCCTCTACGTTGATCATCAATATAGCAGCATCAATAACAATAAAACATCAAGAGCATGCACACATTAACACAGTAGCTAATCCGGGGAAAGCTTACAGCTGAAAACCCCACACTATCTGTATATTAATGATTGAGAACATGTAACATTACAATAGTCAATACTTCACACAAGTATCCAGCACTATCTCCACCTGTTACACACAATACAACTCAGATCTGATCTCCAAATCTATTCCACTGCTTGCCTGCCTCCACTGCTCAATACCTGCTCAAGAATGGATTAAAAATGGTTGAACCAAACTCGTATCTACCTCAAAAGAATCACTCACACTAGGAATCACGTGAGCAGAGGCTATAATCACTTGGTATTGGCCAATTCTCATTGGCATAACTCAATCTCATTGATTGTGCAAATCCTCATGCACAACTATAGTCACAACTGATAGCAATCTGATCCTCTGACTCCTCTCCCTGCTGAACTGAACATGCACTGACATGCAACTGAGTTAACTGATGTATTCTTTAGTTGCATTATGAGTTAATAATAGTTTAACAACTCATCATTAGTCTATTTGCAGTTAGACTAATTACAACTAGTTTAACCAAGTCAAACTGAACACAACTCCATCAACTCCACAATCAAATCCACCAAACTCAACTGATTGAGTTCTAACTGAAGTCATGCATGCAACAACTCACTGACTCATAAGAAAAGCATATTTCCTTCTGACAGCTGCATGTGCCGCCTCTGTAGCTCAAACTGAAGTGCTCCAAGAGAATAAGATTAAGTTTATAGTCCAAATATTATTGTGAGATAATAATATTTGACTTTTCTATTGTTGACAGCCAGTCTAAAAATAGACTTGATCACTCACACTGTGATTACTCACACTTTCATCAAAAATATAAGTCCATCTATTTTTTCCAACTTGATCAATCATCCATAAACAACAACCTGCAATCCATAGACATGATCCATATGTCTAAAAATAGACATAGTCTAAAACTTGCGCCAAAAATAGCCTGTGGGCCCACTTAGTGAAGGCGACTCTTTTCACTAAGCTCCATCATCTTGTTGCAATCTCAACAAGAATTTCTTGTTGCACACTTTTCAACACCTTTGGTGTTCTTTCTGAGGAACTTACCCTGTAAATTCCTACAAAAAGTCTCCTCATAATCCTCTCCCTCTTTCTAGGAAAACTCGCTGGCCACAAACCTCATTTTTGACTTATCTATGTTTCCATATGTTGCACGCTTGATCTTATAAATCCCTTTGTCAGCCACTGCTAACTTCCCCTATGGTCTCAAAACTATCTCCCACACATTATTCTTCATAACGGGTTGAAACTCCATAATGGCATCCTTCCAAACCTGCTAGTCTACTACCTCATCATAATTGGATGGTTTATAATCAATGATGTGTCTCATTAATGTGATATAACTCAAGAACCTCTATGGTCAATTTATCCCCCTAAAAGTACCCCTAAGCATTGGATGCTTCTCTACGTTGTGCAAAGTGTCATGAAACCATGTTGGCCTCTTACTAGTCACTATAACATCTCTAGGCAGTTCAGTTGGCTCTGCTAGCTCTACTGACTCATGATAGTTTAAAGGATGAACAATATGACTAGAGGGATCCACATCCTTCATAGCCTCCTAATCATCATAATAAATATCCATACGAGACTCTGTAGACCTCTTGAAGGATACCCCCTCATCAAAAGTGACATCCTGGCTAAACTCAATTTGACATTGTCCTTGAATGTAGATCCGAAGTCCCGATGAATCCCATAAAAGTAACCTTCCCAAAAATTTCTAACTTCTTCCCATTATCATTGGGAATGTGGATGTATACTAGACAACCAAATATCCTTAAATTACTGACCTCTAGCTTCACTTCTGTGAATGCCTCCTTAGGAGTCTTCTCCTCTAATATCTAGTGAGGACTCTTGTTTTGAACATAAAATGTCGTGTTGGATGCCTCTACCCATAGGAACATGGGTAAATCTTGATCATGAATCATCACCTTGACAATCTCCGCAATGAACTTGTTCTTCCTCTCTGCAACCCCATTTTTTTGAGGGTTGTAATGAACTATCCACTCCCTCTTAGTCCCAACCTCCTTGTAGAATTCAGAGAAGTCCCTGGAAGTATACTTTCCTCCATTATCTGACCTCAAAACCTTAATCCTTTTTCTATTGGAAATGTAACTAGTTTCAGTCTTCATAATTGTTATTGTACTCAATTCAATATATATCTTATGTAAACAAACAAGAGAAGAAAGAAAAAGTTATTATTTTAAAGCATGGGTTTCATGCTCCTTATTGATGGTCTTCTAGGTAAAAGCATGTTCTTTGTGCATCTAGGGTTTGTTAGGTCGTAGGATTTATTGTCATGAGTTAGTGGAGTCAACATCATTTTTATAAAACCCATCTGGGAAAGATGTAATTTGCAAAGGAATTTATTTTGTTTCTTGAAAGTCCTAGAAACCTCCAAAGTACAAGTCATCCCAGAAAACTACAAGTCGGCCTAAAGAAGGGAATTCGACCCCCTTGGAAACCCTATATAAAGGAGAATATTCGACCTAATTTGGCACTCACTCACTCACAAGTTCGATCTGTAGTTGGGAAACAAGAATAAAAGGAAAGTGAAACTCTAGAAGGCAAGAAGAAGCAAAAATATCTATCTTTGGGCTCTATCTATCTCACACACATGAAGATCACGGGTTTTTGTAGCTTCCAATAAGGCTAGAATTGCAAGTCCAAATTATAGGAGATCAATTTGCAGTATCAAGTTGCTAGAACAACAAATATTTTGTTGTGACCTCGTTGACCTTGGGAGAAACTACCTCGCTTAAAGGAGGATCTCTTAAAGAGTCGAATTAGAGTTTCTGTAGTAGTTGTTGGTCAAAGTTGCAGGGACGAAGTTGGGGTTAAAGTTGTAGTTGGAAGCTAGTTGAAGCAAGATCAAACTTTGTTGATCTAATCTACTTAAAATTATTTCTTGAAGGGTTGACATGGTTCTTGGAGGAGGACTTGGTCTAGTGTTTGGATCTTTATTGTCTCATTTGAAGGAGATTCTATAAGAAGAGGATTTTTTATGGGTTTTACCGTTGGAAGGGTTTTTCTGTGGCTTGGAGCCTAATATTTGTGTCCATTGTTTATACTGTTTTGATCTTGATATTTTTTGGATGAAAATATCTAATAAAGAAACACAAGAAGATAATTAAAGTTCACAATAAAGTATTAAGGAATAAGGAAAATATGAATTGATAGATTCCATGTTGTATTTTCCAACATGGAATCGGAGCTAAGGTGAACAAGAAGGCAGTTGGAAGGATTATCTTGTGGACACAATAAGGGTTTGCAAAGGGGAATAATTTGTAGAAGACTACATCAAACCCTCATCAAAATAAATCCTGAAGAGGAATATTACAAGAAGGTTGTTGGTCTCTCCTAGGAGGAGATCTATTTAAAGGCTCATTAAAATACATCTTTGTAGGAAGCATCAAAGGACCTTGGAATTATTCATCACTTATAGAAGTTGTTGCTGAAGGCCCATCCTAGAAGACATCTTTCTAGGACATCATTGATGTCTCATTGAAGATCTAGAAAGCCTCAATATAGTTGGAGACATAATCATATAAGGGAAGACTCTTGGTTAACAAGTATCATATTATTCCATGTTTGGATATACAGGTCATGTGGGTTCTGTTTGCAAGGAAATAAATAAATTTGTTGGCTCAACAAATTTACTAGCATGGAAGAAAATGATTAATCTGGCACTTATAAAACTTGAAGTAATGGAATATATCCTTGGATAAGTTACTGAACCAAGCAAAGACAAGACTCAAGAACTAGAAAAATAAAAGAAAGGGGATGTAAGGGCACAAAGAATCATGTGGAATCTATTAATGATCATCTCGTTCCATTTTTTGCTAACTTGAAGACTTCAAAGGCTATGTATGTCAACATAGTAAATTTGTACTCTATAAGTACATCAAGTGAAAAGATGTCTTTGAGAAATAAACTATATAAAATGAAGAAGTCGAAGGATGAGGACATGGCCTCCTTTCTAATGAAAATTTCTCAAATAAGAGATTAGTTGCAAGGGCTTGAGGAGAAAATGTTTTACTCTAAAATGACTATATGTGTGCTAAATGATTCGCCACCAGAATGGAGCAATTTTGCAGCAAGAATCTACTCTAAGAAATGTTAGGAAAAATACTGAGGAAGGGGGGGGGTGAATCACTATTTTTAACTTGCTTTAACTTTTCATTTCATATTATAAATTTTGTACAGTATTGTTATTTATGCAACCAACGTATGTACATGACTTCAATGAATGAAAACAACGTATATCCAAATTACTTAATTTATCATAACTTCCATTAGTGAGTTAGATTAACCATTTATTTATTAATTCATTAGCCATTCACTATGTGGTAAATAACAAATAAGTCATAGAACATACGAAACACACATAGAACACCATAATTTTAGGTGGAAACCCAATGCCGGAGAAAACCACCGTTTCTGTCATCTTTGTCTTCTTCTTTTATTATAAAGAAATCCTTCATTACATTTTGCATTGGTGTAGGCTCTTACCATCATGCAGACACCCACCTGTAGCAAGTTACAACCTCCACTCATTCTTCAACATCCACTGGAAGGGAGCTACAACCCCCTAATCTCGTTTATCAGTTCTTATCGGAAGGGAGCACCTACTCCCTGAACAAGTTTACCAGCTACCACTGGAAGGAAGCTTTGACTCCCTCACTGAAGGCTCCAACCCTCAACACCTCTCATGGACCATGTTTCATAACATTTCATATTGGATCCACCTATCAAAAAATCAAAACCTGTATGCTACCTTTCATCATATTTTCAAATTGGACCCACATCAATAATAAGCCCAAACCAAACTAAATACTAAATATGAAATACGATCACTGAATCAACTTAATCACTGTAACATCATCCCACGAAACAATGAATTAACCACTGCAACTATATCAGATCGATGCACAACCAAACCACAACATACATAAACCATCTAGATCAAGACATCATTGCCAGAGAAAAACAAATATAGAAAAACTCATCATCAAACAACACTGCAAACTCTGACCAGATCTAACTCAAAATATATACATGACTATTATTAAGAAAACCATTCTATATACATGTTTATCATGTGCAACACCCACATATATATCTAAATGTACTGAAGCAACATATTTAAGAATATATATGCGACTACCAAGAAATAGATCCATGTATATACGTGACTATTCATAAGAAAACCAACGTACAAATCTTAAATCACTGAAACAATCCTTCGCTGAAAACAAAACACATACTGCGCATACCTTATTTTCAAATCATCAGATTACTGAAAGCATATTCATAACAAAATATCACTTATAACCACAAATCTATCATTAAACAAGCAAATCAAACAATCATGTATTTCAACATGTCTTTAGATCTTTCAGATCTGAGTTTTCTCCTTGCTCTATGGTGCACACCTGTTTCAGATTATATCCCATATGAATAAACCATTCACTTTCACACCCGACACCTTGATCTCCATCCCTTTATGTAACTTTTTCCTTATCCAATACTTAGGTAAATCCTTTGGAAATGTCATTAGTATTTGTTGATGGGATCAAATGAACATTGTCGCTCTAATTATTATGGGCCAATACCATGGTAATGACCCTTGATATCCATATTTCCATGGTTTAGATTATGTATGCAATTTTTTCTCACAAGACCTGCATATGTATGCAACCCTTATTCACAGGAATCACGTGTACTTTCTCAAACTTCACTTTTGTCATTCATCTGTAACTAAACTATCATTTCTTTGTCCATATCCTCTTTAGCATATGTACCAATCTGCATGAATTCCACAATCATCATATTATCACAACGTTGTTATCAAGTACATCTTTATTAAGTAGGTTTCCATCAAGGACAACACATTATCCATAATGCAAACAAGAAAGACTCAACCCCTTTTGATGAGTTGTGGCATCAATGCATCTTGGAAGAAACTAGAATCAAGGGAAAGGATGATATCAAATCAAATGATTAACAATCTAAAGCCTTCATTGCGAGGACCAAGAAGCTGAAGAAGAGGAAATTTGGAAAGTCCAAGAAGAAGCCAGATGTGTCCAGGTTTAATGTTTTGGGTGCAATGAATATGGACAGTTTAAGAGGTACTTGTTGAGAAATCAATGCTTATAGGAATTAGGGTTTGGTTCCTCCTTGATAATTACTTATGATTTATGTTTCCTTCTTTTACTTCTATGTTATATTATCTTTCATCAAGTGATTACCAAATTAAATTTATATAAGACCACAAGAACAATAGGCATAAGATGTAGGCACTCAGCCATAACAAAATTGTTTATTTTTGGTAGCATCGAATGTGCTTTAAGCCTAAAAATTTTCAGGGAGGCTAGGACACATGTATTCTAGAATACCCATAAATCATTTTGGGAAATTTCACCCGGAGATAGTTTTATTAAAATAATTAATTATTTTTAGTGGATGCCTAAGTCTAAATTTAGGAAATTAAAATAATTAAAGGGTATTAATTAAATTGGGGGCAAAATTTTTAGAAGAAGACGAGGATAAAGCCAAAATGATCTAAGCCATTGATTATAATCTAATCTAGGTCATTGATTGACCAATGAGAGGATTATAAGAAGAGGCTTAATGGGCATTTGAAAAACACATTGGGGGAGAGATCAAAGATCGATTTTCTCAAGAGATCAATGCAGTAGTTTCCAGAGAAGGTGATTGAGGAGATTTCTTGCAGTGGGGGGCAGGGATAATTTTCTGAAGGAAGTTTTCCTGATCAGGAGAGTGCAAGGAAGAGAGGGCAGAGAGTAGTCCGGAGAGGCAGTGCTAGGCCGCGCAGAGGAAATGTAGAGCTATGTTGTGGAAATGCAAAGCTTTAGAGGGAGTTTTTATTTCTGCTAGGGAACAATCACGATCTAGTGCTGGAGCCCGGGAAGCCAGAGGGTTGAATTTTCTAGTGAGCAGAGGATCGAGAGGAGGTGCAGCGCAATCCCAGCAATAGTGATGCAATACATGTGTGGGTGTGACATAGTATTGCATAGAGACTACACATAGGCTCATCTCCAGCGCAGATGAGTGCCAGATTTCTGAGTGACAGGGTGAGATCATCTCACTATCTTTTTGTCTAGTTAGGTCTCCGTATAGGATTTCCATTTTTGGCATCCGAAGAATTGTACTTAGAAATTACTACATAATAATTCAAACCCTCAGCTGTTGCACCAGGTTTCCCACATTGGGTTTTTCTGGGGACATTTGTCCAAAAACAACGGTGTCACTTGTGTATGCTATTTATTTCTTGCTCAGTTCTTGTTTCTACATATTATTTAAGTTGTGAAGGTTGCAGTTGTATTTATTTCGATGTTTACCATATAATACTGTAAATAACCTGATTCAGTAGGAGAAATATAATCAGTTGTTGTAGTAGCGATTCGGGGATTTTGAATTTTCACATGGTATCTGTTAGGATTCCAAAAAACTCTCCTAGGTTGTAGCTCAAATATGCCTAGTAACATATAAATCCAACTTATTGTTGCAAATGGATGAATGGAAGGAATGATGCTTGTCAAGCCAGATAACCACTTCTATTTTGTCTAACTCCAGACATGCGTGAACACCCCCAGACTACAAGGCTTTAGACCACCAACTACTCACAGTTTAAGGATTGGGTGAATATGGAGAACACTGACCACACCAATAGATGCACAAGACCATGTGATGACAGGTTGCAACCAGTAAATAAGTCTGCAAATCTAATCTCCTAATACACAGACAGGATGCCAGCTCTCTGGCACTAGGTGAAGAGAAACATGAATAACTTATTCAATGACACATACAATAATTTAGCACAGAGATAGGATGACAACTCCTATAATGCTAAACATCAAGAGCTCAAGAATACAACATATCAGGCATATCTTGGAATAGAAGAAAAATGAAAAGTGAGAAATTATCAGCAAAAGAAGCTTGTATTAGTTGAAAATGAAGACGAGATGCTGCAAGTGTCAAAATAGTTACACTCTCCAGAAATTGAACCTTACATCAAAACATCAACCATCAACCCTGATTACATCTTGTTTTTGGGTATATATAAAGTTTCATTACAAAGGCACTTGGCCAATTTAGGTATGGAGGGGTCATAATTGACCACCAACTGCATTTAACTGCTTGATGGAGTCTCTGAGTGCATTTTCTTGATTCAGTGGATGAATCTTATCTTTTTAGGTGCTTTGATGTCCTCTCAAGTAGTTGGAGTGTTCGTACCCGTGAAGTTCCATAACTGCTAAATGCAGTTACATGCTCATGCTCTGTCCTTTTTCTCTTCAGCCATATTGTCTATTAAATGTGGTTGTTGAGGAGCAACTACAACTGGTATTGGTAGGTCGGTCACCTTCGTCCTTCGGGCACATGTAATGGTCATGGGATGTGGACTGCATAGTGAGTGGACGAGTCGGATGAAGGAGCAAGAATGGCTGTCATATCAGGAGGATAGACGACGAAGATGGCTTGACGGGGATATCGAAAGAAGCGGGAGCAGAATGAACATGGGCCGTTGGATCTCAGGCGGACAGATCCAACAGTGATCGGGTAGCGAAGGCGCATGGTGGTTATCGGGCAAGGACGGAGGATTAAGTGGTAAGCGATATCGATCGCACCGCCTTTGGGCGTTAGGCGGTAAAAGGGTGAGCGAGCGTCATTCCATTCAGCACGTGACACATAGCAGCGGAGGAGAGATAAAACTGTTCTCCATCACGCGTTAACATTCCATCACTTTGTGGGTGTGGGGAGAGCGACTGTCGTTGGATCTTCAGCGGAGGTGATCGGACGACGGGGAAATGATCACGCAAGTCGCTTTATTGGAGGCGATAGGAGCTGTTGGATTGGTGGGCCAAAATCAACGGTTGTGGTTAAAGGTGGCAATTTCATAAAGGTGCGAGGTCACATGAGTGAGGTTTTTATGGGGTTTTGGCTTTTGTGCTCGGGGCTGACCACCAAAGGGGGTTTTGTTGGTTCTCAGAAGGAAAACAGAGGAAATGGAGATAACGGAGGATAAGCGGGGTAAGAGAAAAGGAAGAATGACCATCATGTGCCTCCTTTGAGCGTGATTAATCCGACCGAGCTAGTCCCTGTCCTTCAAAAACCGAATTTATGTGGCAGAGCTAACACTGGCTCCTACTGGGGATGAGATCCTCCCTATGAGGTCTCAAGAACTACAAACTATTGCCTTTCTCACAAAAACCACATTAGCAAAATTTCCTAGTGTTCCATTGGGTATGGAGTCTAACTAAGTCTACACTAAAAACTGATAAACAACATATTTACAACATTAAGGCCTGAAGGCCTTAAATGACATAAACTTTCAAAAAACGCCCATTAACTGAGCCATCAAAAACTATCTCCCCTTCTATACTTTGCAGTGTGAAAGTATTGTTTACCTAAATGTCAGAAATGATAAAAGCCCCAGTCCATAGAGCATCAAACTTGCCATGGTTGCCTTTCTTCTCCTTGAGTGCATCCCATGTAAGAACCAAGTCCCCAACCTGGAAACTGTCTATCTTGGACTTTCTGTCAAAGGCTTCCTTGATTCTCTTCTGATGTGCTGCAGACTTTTTGACCCGTTGTTCTTTGATTTGATGCACTTATGCCAAATCACAAATCCTTTTTGCCATGTCTTCTTCTTCATTTTTTTCTTCCTACAATAATTTTTCCATAGGGAGGGTTAACTGAATTGGGAATACAGCCTCAGTGCCATATACTAGCTTGAATGGAGAATCCCCGGTGGATTTCTTGGTTGTGACCCTGTCAACCGACAATGCATACTTGAGCTTAGAATCCCAATTATTTTTGTTGTCTTCCAACAACTTCTTAATTATCCTTATCAGGCTCTTGTTGGAAGATTCTGCCACCCCATTGCCTTGAGGGTAATATGAGGTGGAATGCACCAATTTAATGCCCATTGAGTTACACAAGTCCAACAACTCTTTTTCCCTGAAGGTTGTTGCATTGTCTGTAACTAATTAATGTGGACAACCAAATCTAGTGAAGATATTTTCTGTCAAGAACTTTATGACCACATGATGGTCAGCCTTTTTGGTAGGGATGGCCTCAATCCATTTAGTGAAGTAATCATTGGCTACTAAGATCCATCTGTGCTGGCCACTGGAATGTGGATTGATTTCTTCAATGAAATCCAAGCCCCATTGCTGGAAAGGGCCATTGGAATGTATTGTCTTTAAGGGAAAGGACTTTAATTGTTGTTTCCCTTCAAATCTTTGGCACCTGTCACAAGATTTAACAAATGAAAAGACATCACAAAATAAGGTGGGCCAATAGTACCCAGCTCTGAGGATCTTGAGGGCAGTAGTTTTCCAATAGTGATGTCCTCCACATATGCTGGAATGAAACTGTTACATAACCTCCATGGATTGTTCTTTTTCCAGACACCTCAACAGAATCCCAGAGGGGTCCCTCCATTAGAACAGGTTTTCATGAATGTAATATTTGGCTGCCCTAATCTTAATGGTTCTGGCTTGGCTTGCACTTAGGCCTGGGGGCACTTCTAGCTTCAGTAAAAATTGAACAACGGTAGAATACCATTCATAAGAAGCTAGATTTCCTGCAACTGACTGGCTTTGACCTGATTCAACTATTTCTTCTGCCTGCCTGTCTTCTGGAATTGTGCTTATGAATTTTATGTCCGGCATCCTGCAATTCTCTTTAGCCATCAGTTTGGCAAGACCCTGACCTCTGACCAGCTTGGTGGGCTTCAGTTCTATGTTGAATTCAATTAGCTTTGCAATCCATTTGGCCCTTCTTCCATCAACATCTAGTTGCGTTAGGACATCTTTTACTGAGGCAGAGGGAACATATGCAATTACCTTGGAATGTAGAATGTATATGTTGAACTGGTAAATCCCCTCTACGGACAGAGGCGATCCCACTAGCCCAACACGGGTCTAGCAACAATCACACAACGCTAACACGCAGGTTCCTAATTGCACAAATCAGAGATCGATGATGATGGTCTACCTGGATTCTAACGCTAGTAGTTGTAGAAGAATCGACGCTCCTGTCCCTTTGCTCCGGCTGGTCACAATCCCCACGATCCACGTGAACGGACACCTGCACATGCAAAGAACGATACAAATACAAGCATAAAATCCAATATATGCAATTATATATCAGTCAGAAAAGACATAACTCAATCACCATTGTAAAGACACATGAGTGGAACCATAATGATAGTCGTCTATTAATGAGTAAAAACAGAGAAAGATTACAACCAAGGTTCTGACGTTGAACCTCCTCTGACTGGGAAAGAAGCTACATATGCCTTGCAAAGTGACCTCTCTCTCTGAGAATTCCGGCAGCATAACCTCCCTATACTTCACAATTCTCACTTATCACTCTAGCATTACTTCAGCACTCACAAAGACTCTAGCAAAACTAGCTAGTTTAATGCATGAGGGAAGTCATTTATAGATGGAGAAAGGAGGGAGATACATTGTACCAGGACACCTGTTGTAGATTGGCATTATCCCTGAAAAGTCGCTCAGCATAGTTTTCATGGATAAAAAATGACTTTCGACCTCTATCTTGAGGATTTTTCCTTCATAGAACTTCATGACAAAGGAGGAAAAAACATATGGATGCGTGCTGGCTAAAAATCATAACAAATTTAGGTGGCGCGGGCTTTGCTCTATGACAGAGCGTCAATGGGTGCGCCCCCTTTTAAGGAATTGAGTCATTGGCGCGGGTAAGACACTGTGAACCCGCGCTAATGGAAAAAGGGCACTTTTTAGGGATAATTTGCAAAAGGTGTCTTCAGGGAATATGAAGTACATACTCAGGGAACATAATGCAAGTGTTCTTAGGTTATGTCACTGGTCACAAGTCCATAAATGTGTCCTCCAATGTACGAAACAAGGGTAATAGGGACAGTGACCAACGGTGACAAATTACTGTGTAACAGATGCCCCCTAAAGCATGAGGCCCGAGAGAGAGAGGGGTGAAATGCTTTACAAGAACATATATAGTTGCCGCCGAGAATCTGCA
>APFE030915364.1:30664-53354 GCA_000404065.3 Pinus taeda | reverse complement strand
GAGATAAACATGTTTTAAAGTGACTTTCTCTCTTTTTGAGGTTTGACATGAAGAGCAAAGGTTTGAGGCTTGACAAGGAGGACAATATGGCTATTGAACTGCAGATAGCCATGGTGACAAATTTCAGTGTAATTGCCTCACGAAGTAATTTGTGCCTTTGTGTTAAATTCTCTTCTCATTGCTATCCGTTGGTCCCATACCATCCCAGAAACTCAGTCATTCAAAAAAATTGCTTCTTGTATCCATATTTACTTACTAGCCTAAGATCAATATTTCACTGTAAGTCATCTCAGACCATTTCATTTACTTATTCATTGAGCATGACTCGGAGAGAGCCCTCTCCTGTTAGTGGTTACCTTGAATTTTTCTTTCCTTCAGCCTAAGGCAGATTTAGGTGCTTACATAACCCAGACTGTCCCTCCCAAAATTTGCACAATTTTTCCTTCCAACTAAGTGAGGCCTCATAGACAGTCATTGTCAACTTGGATTTCCCATCTTCATCACTCAGTGACTCTTGCGCAATTTTCATCAGTAGTGCATGGAGCCATCATCCTGCTGCACAACCTTGCTACCTCTCTGAGTCACCTGCATCCAAAATGATCATGTGTCATGGTAGACTAGAAGGTTTTGGATTTAATTTCATCTCGTCATGACTGACTTCATGTGTAGGTACATCAACAAACATGGCAAGATGACGAATTGGATGAACGAAGAGAGCACATGTAGAAGGACAAGTTCACCAGTGGACAAGTGAAGGATGCATGCGAAGAGATGTTCTCATGAATGTATGATCATGCAAAGATATGTTTGCAGATGGACAGATGAGAAAACATGCAAGATGTGCTCATGAACAGACGAACATGCACCTTTCGTGAACAGATGATCTTGTCAAGCCTTCCAACATGCAAGCAAGGAGAAACATGCCTAAGCATCATCAAGCAAACCAAAGACCATCAAAGACTCCACGCACTTTGGCATGTAGAGGTGAAGGTGTGATGCACCATGAAGACAACCATCACCTAACAACACTATAGCTTAACATGCACTCTAGAACTAGCACGAATGTACCAGCACTGCCATGTTGATTCATTTCATGAGTCATGTCACCAATATCTCCATTATGGGCCATGTTCTCAATCAATGTAATGTAACATGGAAGTCCAAGAGACCCACTTGTTGTACAAAGAGTCATGTAAATTCGAAAAGTCATGGAAGTCAAATAGTCACGAGGGAAGTCAAACAACCACAAGGGTCAATTTTCACCCTTGGCTATAAATACCCCCTCATCTGTACATGCAAGGGAGTTTTCACCTTAGCTCCTCCCACATAACCAAGAGAGTCTATAATATTTTCTTTGAGGAGTAAGTAATGGCTCCAATGCCCCGCACTTAGGTTTAGTGATGTATGGTGTAACAATGTGTCTTAGAACATTTTCTTAATTCAGAAGCCTGCTAATAGGCCAGCATGTTTTCACACATGTATTTTAATTGTTGTAAGACTAATATTTAACACTTGTGATGCATGTTGCTTTAACCTGTGTTCTACATCTAAACTATTTCACTAGTTGTAATACATAATCTATTAATGGAAATGTGTTGTATATGTTGTTAACATTGTCTCACCCATGTATACTACTCTCTTGGACACCAGACAAACCTTTCACATAAAACTTGTTGTAACAACCGTTGCACACATTCTGACTCATCCGTTGAGTGTCATACATGTTATCTTACCTTGTGTGTCATGATTGCTTCATTAGTGTGGACTGCTCCTCCAGAAGTTGTGCATGTCCGGTTGTGCTGTGTGTTCCTAAAAGAGTTGGGACTTCTCCCAATCGACTTGGGACTCACTCCCACCCTCTCCCTCTACAGTGAAAGAACCATTCATACAAGTGACACTTACACTCACTAGGCATGTGAACCTCACTTCTTAGAAGGCAAAGCATACCACTCTCTTGTGCTGACAAGTAAGAGTTGAGACAAATCTTTAAGATAATGGCAACTGGGCCATCATATTGGATGGGACTCCTACACCAAAAGGTGTGAGGTCTAGTTGGGACTTCATACTGGGGAGATCCCCTGATGTTGGTGGGTTTAGCATTATCAACGTTTTGATAATGTATGGGCCCTTCCATAGTGTTTCGAACTTCCTAGGTCCTACTACCTCTTGGGAAACATCATAGAAGAGGACTAACTCACCTTCGGTAAATTCTAAGGGGTGATGTGGTAGTAAAATGAGGATTTGACCCTCTTTTTGTTTACTTTGTTACTCTGGAGAGATTCTCGTCAACTTTCATCGATAAGATCTAGCTGTACCAACCTTGTTCCAAAGGTTTGGTGTCACTGAGAAGCTCGATGGTAGAGTGTAAAGTAGGGATATCACACTCAATGGGAGGTAGAACTTCAACACCATATACTAGTTGGAAGGGTGTGAACTCTGCAGATGCCTTGACCACTGTGCGGTATGCCCACAGGGTTGAGAACACCATGTGGTGCCAATTGGGTTTTTGATTGTTCACCATATGCTACAACATTATTTTTAGAACTTTGTTGACAACTTCTACTTGATCATCGAATTGAGGGTAGTATGGGGAAGAAAAATCATGAGAGAAACCAAGGTGTTGCAATAGTTCTTGAAATATTTCATCCTTGAAGTGTTTACCATGGTTAGAAATTAACTCCTTGGGAACACCTAACTATGTTATGACGTGGCTAAAGAAAAATCATTCAGTGGTCTCCATGGTGTTATTACATGTGGGCATCGCTTTTGTCCATTTGGTGAAGTAGTCAACGGTGACCACAATGTTCTTATGGCTTCTAGAAAATGGGGGGTTACAGGTTATGAATTTGAAGACCCATTTGCGGAAGGGGACAACCACGATGACTGGATGTAGGGGAGTGAGTGGTGCTCATGCCTTATGAGTGTATCATTTATGAGTGTATCATTGGCATCTCTCACATATTTTGACTATCTGTATGCAATCATGGAAGAGGATGGCCCATAGATAATCATCATAGAGGATTTTATGGTCGATGGCCAACCCTGAAAGGTGGTTGTGGTAAGCCTCATCGTGGTAGTCATTTAAGGCTTGATCTACTTGTTTGTGAGTGACACACCTATGAAGGATAATTTCGATGCCTTATCGATGGAGGACTTCCCCTAGAAGAAGGTAACATGGGGTCTAGTGGCATATGCACCTCTGATCATCATGGGTAAGTTGGGGTTTGAACTTTTGAGTTTGTCAAAATAGGAGGATATCAACATACTAGGGGTAATTTGTTAATAATAGAAATAGATGTTCATCAAGAAGAGCATCATTAACAGGGGATCCCTAGGTCTTTTGAGATCTATGATGAACTCAGTGAGGATGAGTGCCTTTTTTCTTCTAGGAGAATTAAATTGTAGATCAAATTCTTGCAAAATAAAAATCCATTGACCATATTTTTGGTTCATCATATAGCGAGTGAGCAGATACTGCATGGGGTTAATAGCTATTATTACAGTATTGGTCTGAAGGATGATATAATTCCAAAGCTTCTGTAGATAATGTAATAAAGCTAAGTAATTTTTTTCTTATTGTTCATACTTCAATGCAGGCCTGGATATGTTCTTGCTAATGTAATAAATTATGAGATCCTTGTTATCTGGTCTATCCTATACTAATATCCCAGCGATGGCTACATTTGATGTTGATAGATATTGGGTATAGTCTTTATTGTGGTCGGGTGGGATAATCAAGGGAGTTTGAGATCATGTGTCTTTTAAAGCTTCAAATGATTTTTGATCCTGATCATCCCATTGGAAGTGAATATCTTGATGAAGGTGGCACAGAAAGCCTTATGCGCAAGTAGCATAATCAGGGAAAAACCATCATAATAAATTGAACTTGCCCTACAATCTTTGTAACTATTTCAATGTTCTTGGAGATGGTACTTCCTTAATGGCTTTTACTTTGAAAGGGTCAACTCTAATACCTTACTGGGAAACTATAAATCCTATTATTCTTCTAGTATTGATGCAGAATACACACTTAAGAGGGTTCAAGCATAGGTTATATTGTCAACATCTCTGAAATACCATGCGGAGATCCTTAAAATGGTCACCATGCTTATTAGATTGTACTGTAAGGTCATCCAAATAGGAAAGGATAAGATGAGACAAATCATGGAAGATGTAATTCATGGCCCGATGAAAGGTAGCACCAGAATTTTTAAGACTGAAAGGAATAATTGGTATGAAAATGTATCCCAAGTGGTTGTAAATGTGGATTTGTAATGATATGTATAGAGAATCTAGATTTGGTTATACCCAGAGAACCCATCCATGAAGGATAGGGCCTCTTGATTGACGCGAGCATTGATGACTTCATCAATGAATGGCGTAGGGTGATTTTTGTTACACACACCTCCTGCACTTCCATGTGACATACCACGAAGTGCGTGAAACATGACCATAATGTAGTGTTCTCATTCATATATGCAACTCAGATCCTCCATCAGACATTGATTCGAGAATGCCTTGAGATTCCCCTGAAGGAAATAGATCTTAAACCCGAATTTGAGCATCATCACTATTATGAGACTGAAAATCATGATGGTCACATGTTTTATTATACTTGACCCGCAATGGCAGCACTTTGTCTACTTATATACCCACTATGATCCCAAAAAGTGAATTTTACCAAAGAGGATAAGAAGATTTGTGGTCTAGAAGCTTCAAGAGTGGTGAGTTGGAGGTTGTTCAGTGTAGATGAGGTCGAGTTCTCCCAACTTGGCCTCTTGGTCTTATCCCTATTAGCTACCTCCTTTAGATGAGGGCCTTCTCCTATATTTGGAGAGATCCTAACTCCCTTTTCCTACTTATATATTCACCCTCTCCCGTTACCAAATGGTTGGTCTATGTCTATTTGCACCCTTATGCTAATATTGTGCCTATATGCTACTCATTTGGCTTGGAGAAGGAGTGCTTGGAGAGCTTAGCTTGGATTTGGATATTCATTCAAGGAGAGCATATCAACATCAAGGCTTGGTTGTATGCTTCCCTTTATTTTCTATCAATACACAATTGTTGGTTCATTTTCCTTAAATGTGTATGCTCATATATCATTTAGCTTAACATTCCTTGATTAGTTAAGTAGGTTACTTTTGAATATGCTATTTGTATTTTCATACCTTGTTGTGTCTTGATCTCTTGTGCAGGTGCATAAATGTTGTGATCAGTAGGAACGAGCCCTTGATGCAAGTGATCCCAAGGTTTTCAGCAAAGGAGATCGAGATAGCATTAGAATGAGGTAGGTCATATTCTTTGTCTCTATTTTCAATTGTAAGTTAGGAAAGTGTCTAGTAGATTGTCACTTCGGTTGCTAGACCCACTCATTAGGCTAGAGGGATCATCTATGTCCACAGAGAGGGATTACCTAGACAACAAAATGGTGACTCCACTAGGGAAGCTATAACCCTTTCCATTCAATTCTTCATCCTACTTTTGCTATGAGTTTGACCAACCGTCAGTCTTCTAGCTTGTTTTCTTTTCTGTAACTATTTTCACTTGTTAATGATTGCTTGAGGACTTTGATTTTTGTCATCTTGAATATTTTTCATTTTTTCTTCATTTTCCACTTTCATCGCTATTTTCTTACTAACAGTCATGATGACATCGCAGATGTTTTAATTATAGTCACGATTATCATTGTTTTTCCTTAAACAAGTGTGATGATCCAAGGGTATAAGATAAAATAAGGTGTTTCTTCTTGTTTTTAGTCTTTATGTCCTCTATCAATGATTTACCAAAGTGTCTATGGTGTTTTTAAATGATTATCTTGATTAATTTGCAAAATATTTCTCATTAGATTTGAAATCAAATATGATTGAGTTCTAGGGTTTCTAGTCAATTTATCATCACTTGATGCTTGTTGGTGTTGTTCAGATGTTTCTTTTGTTGATTGATTGAGTTTTTTCTATGGAAATCATTGAAAAAATCCTTTTGCATTTGTTTTAGCTTGTATTTTGAAATTTACTTTTCGTTAAAATGCATTAGATTAGTTGAATTGAAAAGTTTTTTTTATTATTATTCATCATTGAAAGTAGATTACATTTTTCAGTGATTGAAAGCTAAAAATTGTATTAGGTGCATCAAATCATTCAAAATTGAAAGAAAAGCATAGTTCATGTAAGCATATCTTTGTAAAGTAAAGCTATTTTTCTTTCAAATAAGTTTCATTTAGGATAGTTAGAAGTCAAAATCATTTTTACTTTTGGCATTGCATTTGGAAGATGAAAGTGAAAGTTAGTAGAAGGAATTTTTCATTTTGTTTGATGCATTATTGATTGAAATTTCTTCCCTTGGTTAGTCTAGCTTTCATTGAAGTGGAAAGTTTTCCTTTTCTCATATAGTTACATCATAGGGGTTTAGGAGACATCATTTTATGCCTCTAAATTGTAACATAATTGAAAATCAACTTTAAATCTTTCAATTAATCTAAGGAGCATTTGAAACATTAATTCTCATACTTAGTGGTCTAGGCTAGAGACGTGTTCCGGCATCCATAAAACTTAGCAGCTTTCGCTCGCAATACTCTTGCATTAGATAGTGCTAACACTGACGTGTACTCCCCATACCATCGAGTGTATAAAGGGGGACCCTCATAGGTTGCAAACCTTTATCCATAGGAAGCCAAGTCTGTCGCCCTATAAATGAGATACACTGGAAATAACATTCGGGTAGATTGTCTCCACGTGCGTCAAGTCCTTAGTAAATTTATTTTCTATGGTGTCTATTTTAGTTCATGATTACTTTGTAATCCCTTTTGCCTAGAGTATCCTAAGTAGTCATTTCGATATTTTCTGACTCCTCAAACTTGAAAATATCATTGACTACTTGTCCTTTCAAACTCACTAAACCAATGAAAGTGAGTAGAGTCACCTTTTTGTCTTTTTCTCGACTCTTAAAACATGAAAATGAAAAGTTTTTGTTTCAAGTTCTAAAATTAATTAACCATAGAAAAACATCCTTCCTGTGGAAATACTCCTTAGTAGATCTTAGGTTGATACCAATGACAACATTTCCTAAGTCTACCAGTCAAGGAAACCACTCTAATGGGAATCATAGTCCTTTTCCTTCTTTTGGAAATATTGGTGCTCCCTATATGGTGACATTTTCCCTTCCTGGATTGACCATTGGTATACCAGTTTGATTATTTTCGACCTTGGTGGTTCTGAGTGTCCAAACTACTTTTCAACCAAGTTCTCATCCACTTGAACAATGTCAAACTCATGTTGATCCTAGAATTGACCCCTTGCCTTCTTTGCTTATTTTTTCACCCCGTTCTTCCTCTTCACATGGTGAAATTCTAGATCCTAGTAACCATGAAGCTAAGAAGAAGAAGAGAAGCAAAATAAGCAAGGTGGAAACCAAGCATCCATTGCTACAAATGCAACTGATGTAGAAACATATTCCAATCAGCCCTAGAAATTAAAATTCCCTTGCATCTTATGTAAGGGTGACCACCTTCTTCGAATTTATCCTGGTATTCCCAAGGTTTTAGAAGTGTGGTCCATAGGTTCACATCGACCTTTGTCATCAGCCGCTGGTGATCATGCTGGTGACAAACCCTCAACTACTAACAGTAAAGCTCATAGGAAAAAGGGAAAAATAAAATTTTCTCTGTAATTTATATGAAGGTAATCATCCCATTCACATTTTTCTTCTTATAGATGACTCTTCCAAAGAGTTGGAGAACCTAGCTTACAACTTCTCAACCTTGTCTTCCAACTGGGTATCGAAATATTTTCCCTAATCCTTCACTAGTTGATCCAAATATTGATCAAAATTCATCTTTGGTCAACCTTGCTCTCTCTGAAATTGAGTCTAGTGAGTCTGTTTTCGACCAACCATTGGTTTAGAAACCTATAGAATTGAATCCACCTTCAGTTAACTGTACCTTTTAGGTAGAGAGTGAACCCCATATCGCTCAGGTTCTTCTACTTTCATCAGTTTCGAATTAACTAGAGGGAAATCCTCCCATTCTCGAGGTGCATGAGAGCATTTATCCTATTCCCATCAAGAAAGAGGGAAACTATCACGTTCCTATGACACCCCCTCCAAGTAGTTTGGTCACTTCTTTTGATTGGATATGACTAGCAGGATGTCACCTTCTGTCGTATGTGCCTTTCCATATTACAGTATAGGCTTACCATATGGTCGTACCTAGCATAGTCATAGATGAGGGTGCATCTGTTAGCTTTATTTCCTCAACTGCTTGGCAAGATTTAGGTTCTCCTCAGCTTATCCCTATCCCCAAAATCTATTAGCTTTTAAAAGAGGAACCAATCAACCATTAGGGATCCTTCCTAAGTTATCTATTTCTTTGGGAGGAAATATTTTCTATATAGACGTAATGGTTGTCCAAGGCCCTTTAGATTTCAATATACTCCTTGGTCATGAATATGTTTATTTCATTGGAGCTCTTGTCTCTTCCATCTTCCAAGTGATGTGTTTCCCATATGAAGGAAGCATTGTGATCATTGATCAACTTACATTCATTGGTCCTGGATCAACTCCCACTTAACCATCATCCCTAAATTGTTCTTTTGTGCAAGTAGTATCACCCCTACCACAAGTTAATTACGTGGCCACCTGTTCCAGGCCCACATCTATTGATGATCTAGTAGCTAATGCAATACACCATGTACTGGGGGCATTGGAGCCTGATTTTTCATTTGGATCCCTGGACATGTATCCCTTCCAGAGTGTTGTTCTCCCATCTGAAGAGAACCTCTTGGAAGCCATGGTCTCTTTTGGTCTGTGATCAAGGGTATGGAGCAAAGTTCCTGGTCTTGTGTCAATCTCATTAAAAAATGAAACAAGGGATATGGAGCAGAGTTCTTGGTGTTGTGTCAATCTCCTTAAAAAATGAAACAAAGGATATGAGGGTAGTTCTTTTACTATGTCAACCTCGTTAAAAAATGAAATAGGTCCCCATGAGGATAGTTATTTTACTATGTCAACCTCATTAAAAAAATGAAATAAGTGCCATGAGGATAGTTCTTTTACTATGTCAACCTCATTAAAAAATGAAATAAGTGTGATGAGCATGGTTCTTTTCCTATGTCAAGCTCCTTAAAAAATGAAACAAATCCCCTTCCAATTCGAGTCTTTGATTAGATCACATAAAATCCCAGTCGATTATTTCACTTGATATCATACATGAACCTTCATTTCATACACTTAGGTGAATGAAATGAAGCTTTCGAGGCATGTACCTTGAATTGAGTCATTATGCTAGAGGCGTGAAAACCAAATTCAAGCATAGTTTCTTTTTGTTTCAAGCTTGTGTAAAAATGAAACCAAATCCAAGCATAGTTTTTTTCTCATGTTTCGAGGTTGTTTCAAGCTTGTGTAAAAATGAAACCATCTTCAAGTATGCTAAAGAAGATTTTCTTATGTTTCAAGCTTGTGTAAAAATCAAACCATTCCCACTTTACATCTCGTGATTTCCATATTTATCAGCCTGTATTGCCAGATGAGCCTTGGTTTTTTCATTCCATCGTCACCATCTCTTTGGCTGATCATATGCTTTCACTTCATTGTTATACCCTTACCTAAGGAACATCTACATTGAGTGGTATTATTAGCTAGCCTCTTGAACTTTACATGTTCTTATTAGTTCCATCATTACAAGATCCAGTTTCTATCCTTCTATACCACTCATTCCTTGATGAGGAGTCATCTTTCAGCTCTTTTCTGACTCCCAAAATATGAAAAGATTTCCAAGTACTTGTCTTTTAAAAATAACTAAATTAAATGAATTGACATCATCTCAGTATACGTTTACCCCTTTTTAGGGCTAAGATACACTATTTACAAAAACATACACCTTGGTCGATATGGTCAAGATGTTCTCTCAAATATTGTTTTCTACCTTTTCGAGTTTGAGAGACAAATTATGAAAAGGGACCTGATGGAGTTTTATTTTTCATCTATTTTTCAAACTCTCTAAATATGAAAAATACATTGAGTTACTCTTTTGTCAGACTCGTAAAAATTAAACGACAAAAGACTCGTCACCATGATGAGACCAAGTTTCTCCTTCCTAGGGCTCGTAAAAATTACTAGGATGGATTCATTCGAAGAATGAACTTATACAACAAGCATATGGTATCTTGTTCAAGCTTGTGTAAAAATAAATAGGTACTCACTAGAAATAGTGGGGAAAACGTGAAAGTGAAACATCTCTTGTATAGACAGCATGTTAATTTTGAACATGACAATCATTTATATCTCGTGTCAGGTTTGGGATATCCTCGCTCAATCACTTGTCTTTATAGGTTTGGGTAATCCATTTTGCCACTCATTTGATTATTCCACTTTTTCATTATGACCCTTGGTCCTATATTTAGTCAAAGTATGTCACACTCAGAAGTCGTATCACCAATATGTTCAAGAGAAGTCCTATATGCAATTTACTACCTATAAATTGTCTCACCTTTTGTCATAGTCCTGGATCATAGTCATTTATTCCATTTTATTCCTTGTTTCGTGTTGATGATGAGGGAATCATTATGACCATCCTTCAATGGGTCACTTCCTGTCGACTTCAGCTCATTATCTAGGAAGATGACTTAGAAACTCCCTTTCAGTGTCTTAGAGCTTGCATGCCTTAATGGAAAGTTCTTCGCATCCGATGATAGGTTTTCATCATTGGCCTTCGATCGGGTGATTCCATGAGTGATTGACTTCAGTTTCATTATCAAATTCATGGATTGTACTATTGTACCTTGAGATCCATTGTCATTAGTGGTGGTTTCTCTCGTGCCTATTAACGGTCCACATCATTAGCCAGTAATCAGGTAGTTTTCTAGCAAGTTCGACTTCGACACATTCATTTGCATGTTAGAATTCGTACTTTGATCGGGGTTGGGATGGAGTGAAAGACCCTTAATCCTATCTAATATGAATCAAGCTACATAGATTTATGTGTTATTCATGATTTTACACATGTCTCTACTATGCGGATGGTTGTGACCATACTGTGGGACTTTACATTTATGATGATCCTTCTATATTTGATGGTTGTGTCGATACCTTGGGTCTTATATTTATAAATGATCCTTTTCATTTGGATGGCTATGCCCATGCCATGGATCATTTCATATATTCCTTATTATCCATATGGTTGTGTCCATACCAAGGATTCATGTTTTTATATCTATTATGTATATGTATATGTGTCCCTTATTTGCAGGTCTCCTGATAGTGTTTTTTCTTGTCCTTGCAAAAGCTCGTAAAGCATCTCAACCATCACTCCTCATTCTGCCTTCATGATTTAGGGGGCATCTATTACACAACATTTTATCACACCTACTTCACTTCCCTATGAAATACCCCTAAGTGCTTGAAACATGACCATAATTTAGTGTACTCATTCATATATGCAGCTCAGATCCTCCCTCAAACATTGGTTGGGAAATGTCTTGAGCTTCCCCTGAAGGAAATAGCTCTTAAACCCTAATTTTAGCATCATTGCTCTTATGAGACTGAAAACCATGATGGTTTTTTGGTGTATTATACTTGACCGATGATGGAATTTCTTTGTTTAATTCTATACCTGCGATGATCCCAAAAAATGCAATTTTCAAAAAGAGGATGAGAAGCTTCATGATCTAGAAGATTCCAGAGCGACAAGTTGGAGGTTGTTTGGGGTAGATGAGGTTGTGTTCTCCCGACTTGGCCTCTTGGTCTTATCCCTATGAGCTACTTCCTTGAGATGAGGTCCTTCTCCTATATTTGGAGAGATCCTAACTCCCTTTCCTTTCCTATATATTCATCCTCTCCCATTTCCAAAGGCTTGGTCTATCTCCATTTGAACACTTATGCTAAGATTGTGCCTATATGCTACTCATTTGTCTTGGAGAAGGAGTGCTTGGAGAGCATAGATTGGACTTTGATATTCATTCAAGGAGAGCCTATCAAAATCAAGGCTTGGTCGTATTATTCCCTTTATTTTCTATTAATACACAACTACCGGTTCATTTTCCCTAAATGTGTATGGTCATGTATCATTTAGCTTAACATTCCTTGATCAGTTAAGTAGGTTACTTTTGAGTATGCTATTTGTATTTGCATACCTTTTTGTGTCTTGATCCCTTGTGTAGGTGCATAAATGCTGTGAGTAGTAGGAACGAGCACATGAGGCAAGTGATTCAAGGTTTTCAACAAAGGAGATCGAGATAGAATCAGAACGAGGTAGGTCATCTTCTTCGTCTCTCTTCTCAATTGTAACTTAGGAAAGTGTCTGGTAGATTGTCACTTCGGTTGCTAGACCCACTCATTGGGCTAGAGGGACTTTCTTTGTCCACAAAGAGGATTTACCAAGACAACAATTTTCTTTTGGACAAGCTTTGTTCAGATTTCATAAATCAATACAAACACAGATGGTGCCCTGGTTTTTCATGAAAAGTATAGGGTTAGAAACTAAAATGTGTAAGTGATAGGATAGATGAACCTAACTTTGTAGATTTTATCAATTTCCTATTTGATTGATTCTGCCTTAGAATGATGTAATTGATGTTGTTTATGCCTGACAGGATGGGCATCATACCATGTGTCAATATGGTATTCCATAATGGGGGGACTAATTATTGGCATCTTAGAGTAATCCCATGCAAAAATATACCTGTATTCTTGGAACAAGGATGTGTATGTGGTTATTTCCTCTAGATAACATGCTTCCCCCAGGGAGATCTATTTGACTTTTTGAGGTTTGTTTGAAATATTCACCTTGATGGTAGGTGAAATATTTGAAATTTTCACTTACTCAAATTCATCGAGTGTTGGGATGGGGTTTTTTAACTAATCGACCTTTCCTGATGGTAGGAAATATTTTAAATCTATGGTGAAGATATCATGGGTTAGTGCGCTAGTAGGCACAAATTCCTTTTTGGGTAGAAAAAATGAATGATGGTGCATGGCGTCCCATGGAGATTCGAGTTCCATCATGGCCTCTAGAATATCTTCATCTAAGGGAAAAATATTATCTAGCATTGACCTAGGTTGTGCCAGGTCTTGAGGTTGGGGTTTAGACCTTGTTCTATTGGTCAATAAGAAAAAATATGATTCGTTGGTTGATTCCGTAGAACCAAGCGAAGTTGAAAATGTGCAGATGAGATGGGTCTTGTTATCACAATAAACATTTCACATTTTTTAATCTTCTTTGGAAAATTCCGACAGTTGTAGTGTCAGTATTTAAAATTGCAATAAATAGGGAAGATTTCTCAATAGTAGGGTTGTCAACATTTTTTTGAAATCCGAGTAAACAAGCAGAGAAATTTGTAGTCATCTTTGAAGCTGCAAAAGAAATCAAAGACTACATCAGACCATCTCTATTGGAAATTTCTCTGAACAAGCTTTCTAACGATATGTGGAAGTCCAAAAATGGACTCTCGGATCAAAAGATATAGCCCATTGATGTTTAAGGTTTTGAGAGCCTTTGAAAGGAAGGAATATTGAAGGTCTGGGGTACATCAATGATTGCATATCAGCTAGCTAGAGCATGTCAGAGGTCTAGGGCACATCAAGGATAAGATATTGTCAAACCATAGCATATCTGAGGTCCATGCAAAATCGCACATCAACTATTGGCACATTCATGGATCTTGTATATTATAAATATTACATCGCACATTGAAGATGGTATATCCATGGCATATGACATACTGGCAATCGATAATCGATGGATCAAAGATGGTGACAACTTTTTAAAAGTGAAATATGTGAATGTTGTGATATGTAAATTTCTAATAGTGTTAAAACTATTCGGAAAGCATCGATAGTGTTAAACCATTAGGGAATGCCAAAATATATTAACAAAGGATTTTCATCGCAAAACCAGAGGTAGATGAGCCTTTTCTCTCTCCTTTAGCAAGACATGTGGTAGAATATGATTGGTTCCAATTAAGCTACATGGCATCTAATTTTAGCATGATGTGGTAGTACAGAAGGACACATGGCAGGTATTTCTGGCATTTTTAGGGGTCCTAAGTGGGAAACCAGGGTGACACGTGTCACCACTCACGAGGTGCCACATGGCAGTGATGACATCATATCGGCAATTGAAGGTCGATGTATCAGAGGTTGAGGATATCTGTGATTTGTAATAATTTCCACTTGAGAAATTTTCGATGAGAGGGGGCTTAGATATTGGGGCTAGAACATGGTCATTAAAATTTAAAGAAACTCGAGCGCTAACAGTTTATAAAGGAAAATATCCCCCAATAGTGAATAAAATGCCTTAGTGCCTCAAGGCTAAGCGGTAGGTTAGAGCCCTGTTATTTTTTGAAACTGTGGTAAAATTCCACCTTGGATAGCTCAAATGACCAAGATAATTATTTCATTAGGTTCCTCTTTTCGAGAGGACCAAAATCAGCCTAAAGATCACCCAATTTCATTAATCAGAAGTTTAGTTATGAATTATTTTTTTCATACATGTATTATGGAATGGATCAACCCGAACCACATGAGCAACTGCTTGGGTTAGCCTTAACCCCAAATGAACCCTCAGGAAACCATATAAATAGAAGAGACCTCAAAATCATTTGAACACATCTTCTCTTATCTTTTATCTTAGTTCACACAAGTTTGGTGGAAGGAGTTCGCTCAAGGGTTTGAAATCACAAGCGAAAAGTTTTCTCTGGGTTAGGGTCTTCTGGATCTCAGTCGCTAGCATAGAACAGGGAATTATGGTCCCTTGACAGTGGCACGCAAGCCCGTGAGAGAGACCACAGACCCATAGTCATTGACACAAAGGCTTATGGGAGCGACTATGGCTTCAAATACAGATCTGTAGGTATCGATCCTCAGTCGCTAGCACAAAGTGATCATGAGAGTGACTAGGACATCTCAGTCGCTCCCACAGCAACAGTAAGGGAGTGACTCTAGGTTTTAAGTGTACTATGCCATAGTATCATGTATAAATACTTTCAAAGAGTGACCATGTAGTTAAAGACACCCGTATATAGTGACCGGGAGAGCAACCAGGAAGTTTCGGTTCCACAGAGACAGTTTTGATGAGAGTGACTAGAGTTCAGATCTAGGGTTTGACATCTTGGCTTCAATTGACATCAACGATATGGTAGATATGGGTTTCTCTCTACTATTATAGATATATGTATATCTGTATATCTGATTTGTTAGTATCTACTACAAACATGTGTATTCAACTCATTGACAGTGACAACAATGCTCAACAGTGTTTTACACAGTGACAGCAATATACAACAATTGACATTAGCTTGTGACAGCACATTACAACCATTAGTATGAGGGTTTTTTTATTCCTATCATGATTATATATGTTTCATAGATATCATCATTGTTTACCTGCATAGATAATTTTATGGACCATTGTACTCTATTTTGCTGCATCATTTGATGATGATCTAAGAAGAAGAGTTTGCAAGGGTGTCCCCATAGTGGGTTTTACCCTGGTCTTGGACCAATCTTGGTGTCTCTATGATGCAGTGAAACTGCATCGAACACAAATCCCAAAACTCAATGGATTAAACCACAATTCATAACATATCACGTCCGAAATCTGAATTAAACTCTATGCATTTTTCAATGCAATTATCGTCCAATCTGAGCTTTTCAAGAGGATGGTCACGATTAACTGAGTTATTAACTTAGTTTTATAAATGATAGTGTCTGTCTCTGGAATTAACCTTTGGTCTTATTGGCATGCGATGACCATACATCTGTTGGATCTGTCGATCAGACGATCCTTATCTTCTTTTAGGTTTCTTCACAAATTTATCAATCAACTCAATCTTATAATGTTTCGGGTCAGTTTCTTGTGTTAATGTGCATGCGCATTCCCCAGCGAACATTGTCGATCTTCAAACAAACACTCCACTAAAGGTTTAATTCCACACACAATTTCCTGGATTAATAGAGATTCAGCCTATGATTAAAGAATCAAATCACATAATAGAACCACGCGGAAACCACTTTTAAACCCAAAAATCCTTTCTTCATTTGTAACATTATTTACATATATGTTCAGAACATCTCGTGCTCTGATCTATTCAGTCTACTGCTTAGCTCTATCTAACTCTCTAACACTGTAACCTATATCTTTCACACTCTCATCGCAGGCTTACATTTATAGCATAATCACATAATTGTGTATTATACTAAATCCATGATATTTTCCATAATTCACTCAACTAATTCTTATTCAAGGATCTCATAATACCTAAGATCTCTATGAGATTACCCATATCAATTATCCCTGATATTCTCACATAGTTGAGAATATTTTACAACTGAAATCTCACACAGATTTCTCACTCAATCTATACAAGATTCCTAAAAATAATTAAAAACATCACCCCCTAAATCAACCAAATGAACAATAATATTCTAAGCAAGATGCTCCTGCATCAAACTCTCGATGTGGAAAAAAAATCATAGACTCTTGTCTATGAGGTCTATCACTTTTTTTGTAGTAATGTGATAGCTACAAGTCTGATGCTACCTCCGGGATTCTAAACTCTGTTTTGTTGATGGTCCTTCAAAGTATCAACTCCATTCTATAATTTTGCACAGAATTCCGGGAATAGTATTTTCATAACACTATTGGATGTAACTCTCGATTTTCCATCCCACACCATCTTTATTTCTAGAAATAAATACTTGTGAACTACATGTGGAAACTTGAATATCCGATTTCCTGGTTTCCAAATTTTGAACAAGTCTCAAACTGGTTCACCGAATACACCTATAGCTTTGCCAGGTAACTCTATCATGCTGAGATTAGTAAGAACTAAATTTGAATGTTGACCATCATAACTCGAACTGTCAACCAAGTTCCCTATATCTATATAGAAATTTTCTCCACCATGCTCTAGGAGTAATTCCTCTTTTTTAATCACATCAACACAGTTGATGTTCTCTATGGTGTCCTTTCCTTATTTTGTTACAGTTTCTCTAGTTTCAACTTCTTGGGCCTCTAGCTCTTTGTCTGCTACTTATTTCTCCAATTGATTTGCAAACTCAACTTCATGGAATAAAAAACAATCATCCCAATTTCCTTTAGGTTCACAAAAGACTTCTTTATCATAACAATGGTCATTAGTTGTCTCTATAGCAACAAATTACTTATTTAGTACCATAACTTCATTCATAAAAAAGCTATCAGTTTTAAAAATACAAGACATTTTGGTCTCTTTTCATGCTTCAAGCACCAAATTCCCATCATGGAATTTCTGGGTTTTAGCAAATCCTCTTTGTTGTGACTCAATTCCTATGAGTCTCTCCTTTTCCAATAAAGGAATATGTATTTTTCAAGTTTGTTCATCAACATAGCATTCCATCTCTATTGCAATAGATTCCACCTGACTCATTTCCTTATTCTCCATCCATGTCTTCGGTCTTCATTCTCTTTCACTTGAAACCATTCTTGCAGTATATTCAACATTTCTCTCTTCACTACAATACTTATCCTACACTCTTCATGACTCATATGACATTTATGTGAACCTTTCCTAAGTTTCACCATGTTCATTTTAACTAATCCTTCAAACTCAAATCAATATTCAAAACTCAATAAAAGAAAATATTTACCTCAATCAAATTCTAAAACTGACTCCTCTTTTTTTTCCCTTTGCTTCCATTGCGCCTATGATTTTCCTTGTCATATGCTTTCTTGATCTCTCGTAACAACATTCATGAATTGCAACAAAACCTCTACAGTAACAAGTCCTCCATACTACACGATACCTCACCAAGCTTCTCTCCTCTGAGCTTAGTCTTTTGGCATTTCTTTGGTTCTCTTCTCTAGAACCATATGAGCACTCCTTATTCTAGGCTGCTGTAATTCTTCTCATCTTCTTATGTTGTTACTCTGCACAAAATTATAAATAATAATGCTAACAAGTCTACAATATGATCATACTTCACGAAGAATCTTGTTCTACTCTGATACCACTTTGATGCAGTGAAACTGCATCGAACACAAATCCCAAAAATTAAATTAATTAAATCCCTGTTTAATTAAACTATCAAACCCCGATCTCTTGCATGGACTCCAAATTAAGCTATTCTGCTAAAATAGCAAAACTATTTAAATTTCCCGATATATGGCAAACCTTTACTTTTACCCACAGAACCGAAAGGAAATAAAATGACAGTTCATAAATTTCTTGGGTCTGAATTCTAAATTAATCAACGCGCATCTTTCGAAGTGATATCCATTGGATCTCGTTCATTCACAATGAACGGTTACGATCCATCTGGAACTCAATGGATTATACAATAGTTCATAACATATCGCATCTGAAATATGGATTAAACTCAGTGCATTTTTTGATGTGATTATCGTTCGATCTGAGCTTTTCAAGCGAATGGTCACAATTAACTGAGTTATTAATTCAGTTTTATAAATGACTATTTCTGTTTTTGGAATTAACCTTTGCACTTATTGGCATGCGATGACCATAGATTTGTTGGATCTGTCGATCAGATGATCCTGATCTTCTTCCAGGTTTCTTCACGGCTTTATCAATCAACTCGATCTTATAATGCTTCGGGTCTATTTCTTGTGTTAAGGTGTGTGTGCATTCCCTAGCGAACATCGCCGATCTTCAAACAAAGACCCCACTAAAGGTTTAATTCCACACACAATTTCTTGGATTTAACAAAGATTCAGCCTACGATTAAAGAATCAAATCACATAATAAAAACCATGCAAAAACCACTTTTAAATCCAAAACTCCTTTCTTCATTCATAACAGTATTTACATATATGTTCAAAACATCTTATGCTCTGATCTATTCACTCCACTACTTAGCTCTCTCTAACTCTCTAACACTGTGACCTATATCTTTCACACTCTCCTCGCAGGCTTACATTTATAGCATAATTACATAATTATGGATTATACTAAATCCATGATATTTTCCATAATTCACTCAACTAATTCCTATTCGAGGATCTCATAATACCCAAGATATCTATGAGATTACCCATATCAATTATCCCTGATATTCTCACATATTTGAGAATATTTTACAACTGAACTCTCACACATAGATTTCTCACTCAATCTATACAAGATTCCTAAAAATAATTAAAAACATCACCCCCTCAATCAACCAAATGAACAATAATATTCTGAGGAGGATGCTCCTACATCACTCTATGTGTGTGCATGCTTTTATTCTATTGTTCCTTTTATGTTTCGTTGCATTGATTATGATGATGATGTTGTTTCTTTCGGTGTAATTGCATATGATGATGTATAATGGTGTATTTATTAATAATGTAATTATGATATGGGTGGAGCTTAATGTATTAATTATTGAATTCAATTATTAAAGTAAAGAAAAATGTTGTCCTAAGAAAATTTAACATGGTATCAGAGTTGGGCTGAAGAAAAGTCATGGAGGCCACCCTGATAATGACACCTTTTTTGGAATCAAGAAGAGGATGATGGATACCTAAAACAATTCTAAGCTTTGAAGAAAACCATAGAAATCTTTATGATTAGGGTTTGATGGATTCTATGAGGCTGGGGTTGGAGATAAAACCCTAGTTTATGGCAAAGACTTTAGATTTGATGTATGAAACTATATTGTGGTCCACGCTCAAGCACTTGACAAAGATTCAATGAAGCCCTAAATGAAAGAATCCCTAGTAGATTTGGTTGGATACTTGAAGACAACATTGGTAGATGGGCCATCGACATTAATGGCTCTTAAATATTTGTTCAAGAGGGAGAGGATCACCTCTAATTCAAGTTAAGTATTTCTTGACTTATGAGGCTTCTTACTTGTTAGACTTATGGATCTTATCATTATGTTTATTTATTATACTTCCTACATATGTATTTGAGTATATGGATGTTTCTAACCTCCTTGATGAGATATGATGAGTAGATCCTTCTTGAGGATCATTTTGAGATGTAGATATGAAAGAGACAAAGAGGTACTTAATGAAAAGATGATAAAGTGCTTCTAGCATCCTATGTCTAATGAGTAGGTGCTCATGCATTTAAATACCACAATGTATGCTTCGTATGTTTCAACTATTGGTTCAGTAATCGCTAAGGTATGATGAGAACATTTTTTTCTTTATTGTCTCATACATGCATATGAAAGTGACTTGGATCTATGTTTCCTATGATGGAAATATGCACTCGGTGTTGAAATTTTTTTATCTTATTGAATTCTATGAGGCTATCTAATGTTGATACATCGATACACTTGATGTTTGGCTAATATTTATGATCTCTCCATTGGATATCTTGATTCTATAAAGAAGGCTAGCACCTTGGCTCTAGAAAATGATTCTCTTGATTCTTGTCATGATAGATTTCATATATAAGGACAGTTTATTGAATCCTATACATGAGTCTGTCGAAAATGCTTGTGATCAGCATGATGAAAGCATATGGAAAGAGTGATTGACACTCTCGTTGTTTTGATAAAGCTTTATTGAATGACCTAATTTGATCTCATTGGTCATGAAGAGCTTGTTAACCTTGATTTGATAGGTATAAGTGTAAGATTGATATTATAGACCTCTTACTACTTGTGGTCTTGTCTTGATGGAAAATGCTTAAACTAGATGTAGTAACTTGATGAAGTGACTTGACAAAAACTACTATTGTGTTCACGATATTTGAGATATGATGTTTCATATAACCGCTACTTTGAGTCTAACTTTTAATGAAAGATTGATGTCATGATGTTGATAGTCATATGTTTATGATCTAACAGATTTGTTGTTGCATGAATCTAGTAGAGACAGGTTGCTTACATGAATGAAGATGAATGATGCCGATCCCCAATCAGAGGTAGAATCTCTTCTAAAGATTCTTACCTTTATTACTATTTGTATTCTATGTTGTTGAAGTATGATTTATGTGCATCTGATAGTATTGATTTGCAATAGAGTCTTAGATCTAAAGCCTGTGCAAATATTAGGGTTTCTTTTCTGGACGTAGTCACAGATCTAGGAGATATTATCCTTAGACACACACATGCTAAGTCCTAGATAACATCTAGGCAGCTAAAGTCACTCTCATACTAACTTGAAGGGAGTGACCATAGATTTGATTGTTGTTTACCATCATCTGAAGCTTTCTGAAGATGTCTGAACTCTGAATCATGATGTCCTTAACATATTCTACCACTGTTAATTGATTTATGAAGTTATTCAGTTAAATTGTTGATCTAAAAATGAAGTATTTTGCATGAATTTAGATGGTCACCTGGAATATATCAATACCAAAAATGTATTGAAGATAATAAAAATATATGCTAGCAAGAAAATGTTGAGTGTTTGCCATACCATGAACATGTTGACTGAACTTGTGTTTGCAGGTGATTGGGACATACATATAGATACGTCACTATATTTGTGCTACAAGAGGTTAGCATGATTTGGCATTACTAGTATATATGAAAAATCTTTTGTCATGATGCTTGACAATAACTTTGAATTGATCATTGAGATGTAATTTGACTGTGAATATATCTACGATAGCATTTGGGCTTGACCTGATTTCTAGTGATTTGACAATTGTTGATTTTCCCTGATATCAATATTATGAGGGCATGATGACTTATGTGGGTATTTGGAGATTGGCCTCCTTATTCTTAGCATAATTGTTGAAATAATGATAATTATGATTCAACATGAAAGTGGAACCTGCATGACTCATGCTTGATGTATGCATTTGCACCTAGTGATAGGATGACTTGTATTATGATTATGAGAATGTGTTAATCAAGTTCAGATTGATAATGCATGACTTGTTGACATGATGAAGTCATGATTTGATATGAGCTCCACCTGTCTCATGGCTGAAATAATTGATAATGTGATATTGATGACTTTGATTATTTTCATAATCTGGCTTCTAAACTCTGGTGAGTTGACTTTATTGTTGATGGTACAACATTCAGTTACGTATGGTTGATTATGATGGCTTAGCAAGGCATTATGGTTATAGCATTACAATCTAGATATCTCTAGATTTGACAGTTATCTAATGAAGTCAGGATGATGAGTTCCAAGGTATGGCTTTGATATCGATTATGGTTTTGGTTTTATATCTTGATGATCTTGTTAGCGCTCAAATCTACCTTAGGCTGAAATAAGGTAAGACTCAAGGCCACATCAAACCACGCTCAGCCTCGTAGCTAGCCCTACAAGGACAGGAGAGGGTTCTCTCCAGGTCAAACTCGACAAAAGATAATCGAAGAGGCTCGAGATGACCGAATTGATGACTGATTTTAGGCTAGGTATGAAGTACAAAGAGTTTAGAATTGATTTTTAAAGATTTTGTTGAATTCAAGGGAAGGGCAAATTTGGATGCGGGGATGAGGCACAGCTTTTGCAGAGGTCTACTTGGGGAAAGATAGGTGATTGTATTGATGCCTTAAAGCAAGTGAGATGGGTATATCAGACTGGTGAGGAGTTAAGGAGAGCAAGGGAGTCTCAGGGATTCTCCTTAAACTGAAGAAAACATAGAATATTAAACAAATTTAAAGGCAGAGCATAGCAAGTTCATGGATTCTACCTTAACACTTCATTTGTTTAATTACAGAAGACTTAATCAAGAAAATGATACACATACACAACTTACAAGTACTGAGAGAAACACACCATCAACACATAAAGCCACAT
>APFE030915364.1:6183-23808 GCA_000404065.3 Pinus taeda | reverse complement strand
AAGTTAAAGAAGTCTCTGTATGGGTTAAAACAGTCACCAAAGATGTGGTATCAGAAATTTGATACATTTATACAGGGACTTGGCTTCACCAGAAGCAAAGCAAATCATTGTGTGTATTTTAAATTAATTGCTGACCATGTTATTTATCTGGTCTTGTATGTGGATGATATGTTGCTGGTTGGAAATGACAAAGAAATTATCCAGGATTTGAAGGCAAATTTTTCCTCCAAATTCGACATGAAATATCTTGCTGCTGCAAACTATATTTTGGGCATGGAAATTAAAATAGATCAGACAAAGAGGAAGATATGGTTAAACCAGAGGAAGTATGTCGAGACAATATTGCGGAGGTTTAATACGAAGGATAGTGAAGTGGTGAAGGTTCCTATTCCTGTAGGTGTAAAGTTATCCGTTGAACAGTGTCCCAGGACACAAGAAGAGGAAGAGGACATGTCCCATGTTCCATATGCAAGTGCAGTCGGTAGTCTGATGTATGCGATGGTATGTACTATACCAGACATTGCACATGCAGTGGGAGTATTGAGTAGGTTTATGTCAAAACCAGGGAAGGAGCACTAGACAGTAGTGAAGCGGGTTTTCAAGTATTTGAATGGCACTAGTGATTATGGTTTGTGCTACCAATGAAGACTAGGATTGGACAGAGTGTTGGATATTCGTGGCTTTGTTGATGTAGACTGGGCTGGAGATCTGTATCAGAGAAGATCTACAAGTGGGTATGTGTTTAACCTATTTGGAGGTGCAGTCAGTTGGATGAGTAAGAAACAATCTTTACTGGCACTATCAACTACAGAGGCAGAATACATGGCATCCATGCATGCAAGCAAGGAAGCAGTTTGGTTGCAGAGATTGTGTTCAAGTATGGGGTTAGTAAGGATAGACTGTGACAGCCAAATTTCAATTTTCTTGGCAAAGAACCCTGCATATCATTCAAAGACAAAGCACATTGATGTTCAATATCACTTTGTGAGGGATATGATAGAAGACAAAAAGGTGTTGTTGGTAAAGGTGGACACTTTGAAAAATACTACAGATGCATTGACAAAATATGTGAGCTCTGAGAAGTTCTCTTGGTGTAGAGAAACAATGGCCATTGCAGGGCTAGATAAATGACTAAGCTCTCCTGTGGCCCCATGTGGATAGAAAACAACAAGTGGGAGAATGGTGGGTTGTGTTATATTCTTTCCATGACTAGCCGACGCAGTTAACCAGGGGGGAAGAGCCCCCCCTTCGTTGTGCAGATTGCGTAGCAGGGGGGTCATAGGGGGTTTGAGGGGTGCAGGTAACCCCACTCTATGAATTTTGGTTTTGGACCCTATATTAGGTTGGGCAAACCTACCTATGGTTTTGTGCATGTTTTTCACACATGTTTTTGGACACGTTGGTTTTCAGTCCATGGTTTTGGACGCTATGGTTTTCAGTCCATGGTATTGGATGCTTCAACATGTATAAATATGTATTTTAACATTGAAAGGAACATAATGAAAAATCAAGCTGGTAGTCCCGGTTTTGGGATGCAGGGGAAAAACTCTGTGTATATGTGTTTTATGTGTTATGCTCTCACATTGTTTATTTTCTATGTTTTAGAATTCATTTGCAGGTAATTTCTATAGGGGGTTAAAACCTACAGGGACCATATCGAATGGGTCTCAAGTAATTCCCTTCCCCCTTAATTATATCCTTGTTGATGTGGAGTCATACCTTGTACCCAATTTGAAACCGATGGTCAACTCGATGCTTATCATGTCAAGCTTTATACTGAGCCTAGCTCTTCTCCAACTGCTCCTATACTACCTGATGAATTACCTGTATCCGCTGAATAAACTTTTGTGCTTTGTCCCTATCATCTTATCCATTGCCATATTCATCTTTCCCAAAGACCATGTCTAAGGGATCTCTTGGTAGATAGCCAAAACATGTCTCAAGCAGTGAGCTCTGTGTAGATGAATGTGCTGCTCGATTATATGCATGCTACACATAAGGAAGCTATTCATCCCACAACTTGGGATGTTTTCCACAATAGCCTCATAACAAGTGTACCACGGTGCGGTTGATGACCTCTATCTTCCCATCGGTTTGTGGATGAAATGTTGTACTTCTTTTCAACTTAGTGTCCATCATTCTCCAAAATCTGGTCCAAAACTCTCCATGAAAGTGAGAGTCTCGATCTGACACAATAGATGTGGGCAGCCAAAAATGGACCCAAACATGATGAAAAAAAGACAAGCATCTAGTCAACAATGACCTGCTTTTTACAAGGCATTAAAATACACATATTATTAAAATGATCCACGATGACATACAAATATTCATGAACTTTCATAGACATAAACAAACCACCTACAAATTCCATGGACACACTTTCCCATGGTCAACTCAGAATAGGGAGTGGTGTGTAGAACCCAAGTTTTCTATTAGAGGACTTTGAAACAGAAGAGAACATGCAACCCTTTACAAAGTGAGTCACGGTGTTTTTCATATAAGGCAAAAAACAAAACCTATGTAAATGACATAAAAAAATTTCAATCCCAAAATGACCAGACACCAGAGAGGTATGAGCCTCTCGTATTACATGTACCCTTTCACCAATGGGTATGCACAACTTTTCAAGGTAGTACAATAGATTTCCCTGCAATTAATAATTTCCACCTGCGATCCACAAGTCATTTTTGCATAGATGTCTTTAAAATCATCATCGTTAGCATAGTGTTCAGCATAACTTTCTAACGATAAAGAAACATTCTACAAGACTACAGATGCAGAAATAGGAGAGAGAGAAAGCATATATGTTATTTTGTTGTTGGCGCCCTTCTTGCATTTTATTACCAGATGAAGCTGTTGGAGGAATCCCATCCATCTGAAATGATGGGCTTATTGAAGCTTGATCTATGACAGAAGGTACTGCAAGGGCTGATGATCTGTATGGATGATGGTCTCTTTACCGATCAAATAGTGTTTCCACTTCTTTACACTTTGGACCAAGGCGTACATATCCCTGTCATATGTGGGATAATTCACAACAACATGGGAGAAAGTCTCAGAATGGTAACATACAGGCTTCCTTTGCTACATCAATACAACACTCATGGCATATTCGTTGGCATCTGTTTCAATCTCAAAAGGTTGTTGAAGGTCTAGTAAGGCTAGCACTAGTGTTGTGCTGATCCTCTCTTTCAGCATGTAGAAGTATTTTTGTTTCTTTCCTCCCCACTGAAAGGTCTGCTTCACATTGGTTAATGTGTGTAAGGGGTTAGTGATAATAGAGAAGTTCGCAATGAATCTTCTCCAATATTGTACCGCGCCCAAAAAACTTTGGACCTCTGTAACATTTGTGGGCTCAGGCCATTTTATAATCACATCTACTTTAGAGGTATTTGTCCTCAATTGCCCATTATCGACTATGTGGCCTAAATAAACCAGAGAGGTCTTCCCAAACTCACACTTTGACAGTATTATATACAGTTTTTCTCGTTTCAGAACATCAAGCACCTTCTTCACATGACATACATGTTCATCCTATGTCCGACTATACACAAGAATATTGTCCAGATATACAAGCACAAAATTATCAATAAAAGGCCTAAACAGATCATTCATTACCCTCATAAACATGGTCGAAGCATTGCACAGTCCGAATAGCATCACCAACCATTTGAAAATCCCCTGTTTGGTTTTGAATGCGGTCTTCCAAACCTCTTGCTCTGTAATTCTAACCTGGTGATATCCACTATGCAAATCTAGTTTTGTAAAATAAACAACATCTTTCAACTGATCTAGTAATTCATCAATGCGAGGGAGAGGGTATAGATTATTCACCGTAATTTTGTTTAGTGCCTTGTAGTCTACACACATTCCCCATGTGCCATCTTTCTTTGGCACCAACACAATCAGTGAGCCACATGGAGAATAACTCGATTTTATGACCCCTTGATTTAATAGTTCCTACACCTATTTCTTGATCTCCTCCTCAATAGAAGCCATCTTGTACATGCCAACATTTAGTAAAGGAGCATCCTATTGTAAATGGATCTCATGTTGGATTTCCCATTTTAGGGGAAATCCTCTCGGTTCATGAAACAATCCATCATAGTCAAAAATAATTTCAAGCATTTCTTTCGGATGATTAGGATTACAACCCTTGAAAGTGTAAGCCATCTCGGCCTCTTGCGCTCTCACTATCATGAGCATGCACCTTTATCTGGAATTAACCAGTCATTTAATATGTCCTGCGCTTACAAGGCTAGCACTAACTTTTGTATGATGAGCTATGACTATATATTCTACCACATCCTTTGTGAGGTGGTATTTATTCTCATGCCCAAAGAAAACCACTTTTATGTCATATAAATACAGACTTCCCAAGATGATTCCACAGATGTCTAATGGCACAACATCTAACTCTACCTCATCAACTAATTTTGAAGCAATAACAAATCTGGCCCTACACTACTTATTTAATTGTAATTTTTCTTTATCGGTTACCCAACCAAGCGGGTATGGACTCAGATGAGGCTTAGTTTTGAGGCCTAACTTTTTAACTAAGGACTCTAAGATTAAGCCTGCTTGGGAACCTAAATCGAACAGAGTTTCCACCTTTGTGTGTTTTATAATAAACCTAATGTGTAATAATACAATTCTCTTTCATTCATGACTTACATGCTCATTCAAAGAAATAGTACTTGCAATCGAATCAGAACTATCATTAACAAAAAGAGTACCTTTTGCACCCACGACTGTGATCAATGTCTCATCGCCAGAATCTGATCCAAGGTCCTACGTTGTTGCCACTATCTTCTACCTCCCCTTTCTGTTGAATCTCTTTGGTCTCAACTTTGGATTCAGATTCCAATAGTGGTCCTCGTCATGACCATATTTCTTTCAATGAGTGCAAGATAGTGTTACTCCATCCCCTTTCTTGGTTGCGACAGTCTTCTTATCCTTCCCCTTTCCTTTCTTCTAGAATTTTCCATGTTGAGGCTTGAATGGTGTTTTCTTGGCTTGGTCACCTTTTCCATTATATATTTGTCTTTCAAGATGAATGAACTTTACGTTGGATGCATCAATTGTAGTAGGCTTGAATAGTAACAATAAGTGGCTTATGTAACTATGTAGTGCACCAACATACTTAACTACAGTCTCGGGTGAATCTAATGAGATGCCCAGATTCAATGCTTATTTCCAAAATTCTTTAGTGAAGCTTTGCACATTTTGGCCTTTAACTTGCCTTAGATATTTCCATTCCATTAGTGCCTTTTGTTTATAACCCAAAGGCTAAAATTGGTCATTCAATGCAGAAATAAAACTGGACCAAGAGGAAATAAGGTTACTTGAATTTTTTATGACCTTCTACAACTTGCTCTCCCACCAAATGAGAGAAGTGCCACTCAGCTGAAGAGATGCTAACTAGACCATAGCCTCATCTTCTTTGATCTACTGGATCCGGTATTAAACCTCTATCTGTCTTATCCAATTATTAATTTTTTCTGCACTACACTCTCCATTGTACATGGGTAGGTCAAACTTTACATCTAGCTTGAAGAACAGTTTCGTAGATGTATGTTTGGAATTGTGATTAGAGTGATGAGAACTATCACTTGAAGAAGGAGAGGGAGGAGACTCTTCTCCACCACCTTCATGATTTTTTGATCTATTTTCATCGACATCTCCCTCATCATCAAAAGACAAAAACATTTGCAGGATAAGGGTATTCAAGATCCTATGATGGAATATGCAAAATAATAATCATAAACAAAAGCAGATGTCTAATTGGGAATCCCATTCATGGGATTCAAGAAAAGGATGATATGCGGGAAAGATAAGATCAAGAAAGAAGGGTCACACCAAGGACAACCAAATGAAGCTAAGATGATCAAAGGAGAATCAAGATGAGGTATGTATGCATCAAATTTTAGTCATGTTATCTTATGTATATTATTGAGTCATGGGAATAGTTCCATGACATGATCAAGTATGAAAGAATCTCTTTCACCAATGACATGCTTGAAGGAATCTACTATTGCAATGAAGGTCAACAAAAAGGAAAATACTAACATAAGGAGTATAAGATTGCTGAATAAGAAGCAAGAAGAAATCTTGACTAGTCCAAGATAAGGAAGTGCTCCCGCAAGGAGTAGAAGGTAGTTGACCAATCTATCCACAAAGAAGAAAATGAAGAAAGAGATCAAGCATGTGAAGAACACCATGATCACAAAGAATCTATATCTGACAAATACCTTGAAGACATATCCTGAAAGATGGCATGACAACTCTAACAAAGGAAGAAAAAGATCAAAGGACCCTTGAACATGTGAAGACCTTGGAGATATGAAAGGTGCAGATAACTGATTCTACTCTACGAAGATGTCATGATGAAAAATCCATCCAACAAAAGCAACATTTAATGTTGAAGCAATATTAGGATGAAGTCATGAAGAGCTACTAGATAGAAGCATGTAAACAAGAAAGTACAACGAAGAATCCATGAGAAGAGTATTTTGAAGCATGGGAAAATGACAAAGGAGTATCTAGATGACAAGAGAACCTGATATATGACAAGAAGGCCACTTTCTATGAAGGAAGCAATGACATGAAAAACCAGGAAGGAAAGTGATTGATTGATGGTGCCCTACGAGGAAGAAGTTCGAACAAAGACTTCATGACATCAAAGGAAAGAAGGAGATCAAGCAACTAGAGGACCCACGAAGAAGAATTTTTTGGTGCATGGAAAAGTCCCTAGCTAAGAGGTATTTATAACAAGTTCCCAGTTACAAAGGAACTTGGAGAATTACCTTTTCAGAGGATACTTGGGCATATCTTCCTCAATTGAGAGGAAGTGATAGACACATCATTCATGTCTTCACTTGGGAAGAAAGAATGGGAGAATTGGGTAATCATCTAACATTTGATACTCCTTGAGGATTTGTAGGGCATTCAAGACAAGAGTAGGCAAGAGGACTTATATTCTTTGAGGGTTGGGAACACAAGATAAGAATAGTCCTAGAAGGTCATACTCAGTGAACACCTAGGTGGGTATGTACCTTGAGAGACAATGACTAAGGTGTCTATAATTCATTGGTCTCACCAACTTTGTGCTCTAATCTATTGAGAGATAGAGTTGTCAGTCAAAGCCTTTCTATGGAAACAATGTTGGTTACTATGATGTTATAACAGAGGATTGCCAATCTGGTTTCTCTTATGTGAATTCTTCAAGATTGAAACATAGCCAAACAACTTCTAATATTGTACGAATACCTCCCTAGTTAAGAGGGAGTGTTGAAGGAAATGTAACTAGGTTTGGTATTCATAAATGTACTTTTGATAGTTGGGGGTTTCATCTGTATGATTTCCCCGTGATATACTGTGTTGATATGTATGATTGATGCTTCTATGTGCGCATGCAATTGTTTCTTAATACTGCAAAATTGATGGTCAACGTAGAGGAGGTTATGTATTATGCATGATTCGGAAAATGGTGTATAATCAGGATAATCTCTGTGAATAAGTGCCATATTATTCAAAATTTCTACACGTATAAGAGTCAAACAATATCCCTCCAAGTAAATTCAACAAGTCTCCTCCATGCAACGACACCTACAAAGAAGCAATCAAAATTAAATATGTCAACTCGACCTGCAATATTCAAGTCGGTTGTTTAGTCAATTTAATGTTCTTAAATTGCAAGCATAAATTATCAACGGGAGTTGGTAAATTTATGAAGTGCATGTGCACTCTATATGCCAGAATCCTTTCCTTTAGTTTGTCAGATGATGGTTATGTTTGTTTTGGTATTTCCATCGTTATCTAGATTCCTATTAAATTAGAGTTAGATTTCTACAAATTAATAAGTGGAAGTTAAGCTACTATTAGATTAATCTTCCAGGTCATATCTATATTGAGTATCATCCTAAAATATCTTATGTTAATCATCCTAAAATTATGAGCCTATCTAAACACCTTGCTGCTATAAAACAAAGTATTGAAATTCAAACTATTCTAAGAGAAAGAAAAAGATGCTTCAAAAGTTGTCTACAAAATATATACAACTTATGACTCTAAAGAGCATGAAAGTAATCTTCTAATTGCTGACTACAGAGTAGATACAAGTTCTAATTGTAAGATCATAAAAATACTGACTGTAATTAAGTGAAAAATGCTGAAGAACTAAACCATTAAACGGTTGTGAAGAAACGTAAGTGCAAACGAAATAATTGAGTTATAACGAAATGATGAAACAACAAAATAAGGAAACTAAACTAGAATGCAATGATAATGCGATAACAAAAAGTGATTAAATGAAAACAACAGAAAGCGATGAAATGAAATAAACTAAAACCTCGACTGTCTATAGGGGCCCTCCACATCTAGTAGGTGTAAATCACGCTCACATACACATTGAATAACAGAAAGGTAACTTTTAATTCAATATGAGAACAAAGGTTTGTTTCACAATTCTTCAGAAATTAACTATTACTTCCTTCCTCTCTTTTACAGAGGATACATACTTATATATAGAAAGTGGGCTCACCAGTTTAAGACTTCTACGCCTACAGTTCTTTTAATCGATCCTTAGTCAAATTTGAAACTCAACAGAAAAAGAGTTATCTCGTCGACTTTCTATTTGGAAAGAAAATAGGAGAAACGTGATGCATTTAGACTTATGTGGCTACGTGTTTGACTCGTGCCTTTGACTGTGTCACTGTGTGGTTCCTTTAGTGAATTGGCTCGAGAGAATAGGAGGAGATCCATGAGGGGATTGATCATCAACTACCCATGTGCTTCTTTTCTTCGTTAGCACACCAAAACCCCGCAAACCATGGAGGTAGCTACAGATTTGTAAAATAGTTGCATAATCATGATAATTATGTAGCCAATTCAATCTTTAACATAACAATAAGGCACATTAACGAATATGAAAAATAAGACATATAAGAGTTTTTACCTTATCAAAATCTATAATTTACTGCTTTTATTGAGTTGACAGTGATGATGAAAAAGAGGAAAATGGAGGGAAAAGGGTGTCAAAACAAAACAGTTATGGAACTCAACATTCCCCCACACTGAAGATTTTGTATGTCCTCATACAGAACACAAAATTGATATATTTATTGAACTACTAAATTTGCTTGGACACTTATGCCAGTACATCTAACTTCATCTTTTTCAATTTCTTTCCAGTCATTGTCATCCTTGGTTTCCTCATGAGGATCTTGTATTTCAAGTTTATAACATGTCTCTTTAAAGCCCTATTTTTCTTCTTCAGTTTCTTGTTCTTATTCAACGACGGACTTAGATGTAAAAGGAGGTTATCACTCCTAGAGATTTGGATTTCATTATGTGCTTTCAAGTCTTGATTGTCATTTTTAATGTACCTGTTTAATGTCTCCAGTTTGAAGATTTCCTGTTTTAATATATTAATTATTAGAGGTTCTTGTGGTTCATTAAAATGGACTTCTTCTTCCTCTTGAATTGGAATTGATGTTCTTCCTGCATCCGTTTTCTCCAAGGATTCAATATAATCATAGATTTCTTGCTTCACCAGATCAATTTCTAGCATTCTTCATCTTGGACTCTAAGGAGGTGAGGTGACAGTTGGTGATGAAACCCTTGGAGATATTCTCGAAGAAATTCCTGAATCTTCTCCTGCCTCTGAGTTTTCTTCTATTTTTACATTGATATGATCTATTCTCTTTGAGGATAATTATTTTGTTGAGTTTAGTCTAGTAGTCCTTCTTAGACTTGTGACTGGGGTCTTTTGAGTTTTCTTCCTTTCTGTTTTAGGATTCTCTGTTTGCGGTAAAATCTCTGTCTTTTTACTGGCTTTCTTTCTTCTACCATTTCTTTTATTTATTTTCTCTAAAACTTCTACAAGAGGGATGTCATCCTATGACAATTCCATGGATGTTTTGGTTATTGTTCCTGTGTCCTATCAATTTTTCTTTTCCTTCCCCTCTTTGGTCTGTTGCTATTTAGCTACCCATGAGTTTCTTCCTGAAAGTGCTTTCTTACTAAAAAGATTTCCCAATTATCACCTATGTTTTGGATATGAAATTCAACAAGTATTTTGACTAAACCATGTTGATACATTATATATCTATGAACTTAATTCTCCTTTGAACATTCCCTGACATCTTTCTAAGACTATTCAACAAGAAATATGGAATATTTATCTCATTTTCTTCAAGAAAATTCATTAGTAGCAAAAAATGATAGAAAAACATACATCCAAACTTTCCTTCACAGGTATCAAAATTTTGGATTATTAGAAGCAAATTCCTCCACTTACTTTTTAATGTCGTGCTTGGAATGCCCTTCTTGAAATGGTGGTGTCCATGCTTGTTTTCTTCAGGAAAACCTTCTAGTCTTCTTTTTTGGTACCTCTATTCTTCAACCATTTTTCTCCAATCCACGGCAGTCTAGTGGCTTCAGCTATAAATGACTTTGTTACTGTGAATTTGATGCCTCCTATCTCCACTTCGACTCCATCAAAAGCCCTGGCAAAGGATTTGGTCACTTCTTTATGGAAGCCATCGAATTTCTCTATAAATTCTAGTCTGCACTTTCTGCAACAATTCTTTTTTTCTGTGGATACCCCTCCAAAAATTTCTTCCCTTTTGGCTTTGTTCTGATTATCACTCCCATGTCCAAGAAGCTTAGTTTCAAAAATTGTTTTGTTTGACAGGGTAGGATGGTTTGGTAGGTTTTTAGAGCAGATAGGCCGATAGTGTGAGTGATGGAATAATGAGAGCGTAGGTAGTGAGGGTATAAGGGAATGAGGTAGAATATAACCGTTAAGATCATTCATGTTTATGATTTGGGTGATCGGTTCAATGGATCGGAATATGAGTTATGATGGCTAGGAGTGAATGGTAGATTATACATGATTTGACATGACACGATCAACTCTTTGCAATAATGAATTTGATTTTTGGTAGTACTGTGTCTTATAATTCATATATGTAATGTTTTGATCCCTATAATTAAATTAAAGAAGTGCATACCTTTGAATTATTTTCTTGCTAACCTTTGGTTTCCTTGTATGTTATCTTAAGGTATGTTATAGACATATTTGGGCACTGCAACCCCAAATCACATATGTCCATAAAACAAGGGCTTCTAAGTCCCTAAAAGTGTTGTTTCATGCCCTAAAGGAACAAGGTCAACTAATTACATCATCTCTCAGAAGTTCTCCACAGAAAACTGCTCAGAACTGGTCAAAACTGGACCATATAGACTGCTCCGTGCAGAGGGTGCAATGCATCTCACCTGCTCAGTGTAAAAAGTGTGATGCATATTGGAATGCCCTTCTGTAGGGTGTGATGGGCGAGAGTAGACAAATGGCAGAGACAGTTTGCAAGGTGGATGATCATGGAATCTTCCAGAAACTTCTCCTGTGACACTTGCCTCTCTGAATTCGCCCAGGCATGAGTAAGAGATCATCAATCTCCAAGTGGAATCAAGAACTATTGAGAGACGACACTAATCAAAATCCCAGAAGCTGACTCACCCCCCTACAATCATTTATATATGGATCCCTCATCCCAGCGATCCAGAGGTTGGAACCTTGTATCTTGTAAGGAAGTGTTGTTGGTTTCCTGGTGCAATATCATAGTGTTGGGTGATCTAAGATTTTCATGAGGTGAAGAAGGGCTTTCATGCTGGGATGATGACGCTAGGTCAGATCAATGGGTTGTAATCCTCTCTTCTAACCTCTATATCGATAAATCTATTTGAGTTTTCCTCCACATTCTTGTATGTTAGCTGATATATGCATGTATGCGGTCAATATATATCTGGTCCTATATTTTTATGACTGTAGATCTCTGCACTTTGAAGGTATTATGTTGCTTTGACTTTACAGGTGCTCTTTGAAGCGGAGTGGTCAAGGGAAGAGTGGGAAACATCTGTCAAAGAGGAGAAGGAACAAGCAGAAAACCAAGCGAAAGATCGAGGTTGGTTTTCTTTGCTCCTCTCCTATCTACTTCTCGTAAAGGAAAGAGGAAGTAACTTTAATATGTTTGTTTCTAAGATAGCTACCCGTCTTAGTGGGACTAGAAGCTCTCAATAGACACTATATTTCCCGATAACAAAATGGCGACTCCACTGGGGAGCAACTAGTTTGTTTGCTTGTCTATATTTGTTTACTTTATAAACTTATAGACGGAGCCCGAAGTCAAGCCAGCTAGCCTTCGAACTGCATTTGCTATGCAAGTGCAAAGTAGACCAATGTTGCTTCAGTCTATCTCCGGGTTTTTTTTATAAACTAAACAATTTATTTGCAAACATCCTAATTGCCCTGGTGGTGGCTCAAGTAGCCTCATTAGATCGGCCCCTGTGATTTTCATTTACTGACTATCATTTGCTTAGCCTAAATCCCTTAACTAAGCTGCAAACTGTGACCCGGAACCAAGTTGAAGTCTCGTCCCTGGACCATCGCACCTTCTCCTCTTGGTAATCTGGATGCATCGCACCTCCCGTGTGCAGTAAGTCAGATGCATCGCACTTTCCCTGTGTTACAGGTGCGATGATCAGATAAGACCTCTTCTACTTACAGATTTTCGTTCCTTGCTCACTCTCTTCAGCTTTATTCAGGAGTTTCGCTATCTGTGATTAGTATACCTTTGTGGAAACTCCCTTCCTTTTCATGATTTAGCCTCCATAGTACAAAGAATTGTAAATGTTTTTTATGTATTGTTCGCCATTTACAGTCCTCTTGTACAAAGAAGTAGAGTAATCAAGCTGTCGTCTTTTGATTTGAAAGTGTCACAAGTGTCTTTTTCAGCCAATGAAAAGAATTATATTGTTCTCGATGGTCGATTACACTATTACTCTTGTATTTGATTTGAATTAGTAGTTTTTCAAGTGTGGAAAACAGTTTTCAGTTCAAAATCACAAAGTGTCGTCATTATCTTCCTTTCGTTTTTTTGAAAACAAAATCGTTAGTATTGTGGCTTGAAACAATTCAAATTTGTACTTAGCATTCTTTTTGTCATCCGCACATTAAGAAAGCAAAAACAAATACATGCACGTGCATTTGCATTTAGACTACTTATTGATTTTGATTTAGGACAGTGCATCTAGTGTGTGCTCTCTGCTCTTTGTTGAAAAGAATCTCATTTCTCTTTCCTTAGTAGCTAGGATTTTCATTGCAAAAATAAGATCAAATGATTGTTTATCATCTTAGATTGCATTTTAGGAATTGTATATCTACATCACGCGGTGAACCTGAAAGGAAAACTTTTTAAGAAAGATCAACTGTAAAATAAATTCAATGAACATAAAAACGCTTTGGAACCTAACACACAACATTTAGAAGTCTAGGCTAGAGATGTATTCTGGCGTCGTAAATCCTGGTAACTATCGCTTTCATTGTAGGTTGGGTGATTCCTCCTCTTTGAGACGATAAGTGCCAGTACGGACTTGTGCTCCCACGTACCGTTGAGTATATATTGGGAGACCACAATAGGCTACATCCTTTATCCTTAGGAAGTCATGTCTGTCGCCCTATCGATCGCAATGCACTGAACACAGCATTCGGGAATATTGACTACCGTACCGTAAAAAGTATTCTGCAGTTTTGCGATTGGTTTGGTAATCCCACTGTCTATATTTCCAGAGTAGTCTCTTTTGTTCCTTTTTAGACTCCTTAAAAGAAAAGGTCCATCTGAGCACTTGTCACTTCAAGCTCATTAAAAATCGAAGGCGACTAGAGTCATATTTTGCTTTTTCTTGACTCTTAAAAATTGAAAAAGCAAGTTGTGTCAAAGCGTCTAAAATTCATTAAATTCAGAATCATTTTTCCCCTTTATTTTCAGTTGATCAAGTAATCCGCAATCGTGGAAGAAAGTCAATTGAAACCCCATCGTTCGTGAAGACGTAAGAGTCAACCATCTTTGACTCTGGAAACGAAACTATTCCGGACAAAGTGAACTTGTTTAACCAGGTCAAAGTCCCCTAGGTTGGTTGGAACAAGTGTTCCGACATCCTTAGAGACTCCGATTACTCCAACCATTTCTGGTATCCCTCCCTCTACAAAAGAAATTCCGCAGCCACAAGAGGACATTAGAACTGATCCTTGTGTGATGATAAACACTTCTAATCTTGAACCAGCTCCATCTACAGCTGATTCGGAAGGTGTTATTCCCCAAACATCTGTCGTTGTAGAACCTATGCCTTCTTCGGCACCAGAAATATTTTACAGACCTGACGGTCTACCTCTCCCACCTGGTTTGATTGCTATAAAAGAGATTGTGGAATATCCTTTGTCCAGTAATCCATTGCATTTTGGATCCAGGATCACCCTATATCCTTCTTCATCAGAAGTTAGTCTCCCTTCATTGCAAGTTCCTGTAGAATCGCTAGGAAATCTCTTGGATAGACTAGACATGTCTGAACAACCATCAACATCTAGGATTGTGTCATCTGACGCAGCAAGCAGCAGAACCTCCTGCTGCAACTCCAACAATGTTCGCTAGTATACCATCTATCCCAACTAGCTCTCAACCGCTAGATGGAGTCCATCCAGGCACTGTTTCAACAATATGGTCTGTTCCCATTTGTTCATCTGGAATAATACCTGGAATCTCTTATGTTGAGTCTCAACAAATTGATCCTTCGCAACAGTATTAATTTGCACAGTCCTGTCCCCAGAGGCCAATCATTCCTTTGAGCACTGGATTGCCACCATATGGGGGGCAGTATACCCTTTCATTGTTTCCTCTGGGAGAACAACCATATGGGAGTTCACAACAGAATTCGGGTCATGCTGGAATTACATCTAGCGGTTGGGTGCCAATACTGCCTCAACAACCAAGAGTTATATACTCAATGCAACAAAGTTTACCTATGTCGAATATCCCCACTACACCGGCCATTGTGATAGTGTCGCAAGTACAAGCATTGCCTGTTGTATGTCAACCTCAAGTTTCTTAGGTTGCAATACAATACCCTCCTATCTCCTCGACACAGCCACAATCACCGATTAGTGGCTCCCTAACAGGAGCGACCCAGGTTCAAACGGGTACTATTACCCCTCATCTTGATTAAATGGCCAGTATTGGACAACAGCACATGGTTTCACAACCATGACTGGTGCAATATCAACAACCACAATTCCAACAAACTTACCGAGGATCTGAGCAACAAATCTTTGCAAGTAATGGGCAACCGTATATTCAAAACGGTCAACATCAATCATTTTATAATGGTTATGCTCATCCACCTTACCAAAGTTATCAGCATCAAATGCATTATGTTGGTATGCAAAGACCCACTGCTAAGGCGATACCATCCTATCCTCGGTATGCTTCGTTGAACCTAAATCAACAGTTGCCCTTCGTGGCGACTTTAGAGTTACCAGATCTAAATCGGCTAACAAACGATCCAATTGCTTATGCCCCTTGGTGGCCGGTGATTCCTCATAAACTCCTATCAGATATTCCTAAATTTAATGGAAATTCGGGTGAAGACCTGTCGAATCATGTGATGACCTTTCATTTGTGGTGTTCATCCAACACTCTAAATGATGATTCGATTAGGCTTCGCCTTTTTCAGCAAACGTTAACTGGTATGGCAGCAAAATGGTACATTAAATTTCCTAGAGCTTCATTTGATAACTTCAGCACCCTTGCCACAACCTTTTTAACCCATTTTCAGTTACCCATAAGGTACGTAACATGAATAGAGCTTCTTACCAATTTCAAAAAAATGACAGCCACTCACATATCTGATCATATCCATGAGTGGCGGCGTCATCGTAGAATGGTAAAAACATATGTTCCTAATCAGTTGTTAGTTGAATGGTTTATTAAGTCATTGTTACCTTCTATCACAGAAGATGTGGCAAAGGAAGGGGTCGTCACTGAAGAGAAAGTCATTGCTTGTGCGCAATATCTAGACTTGATCTATACTCAGTCTGGCACGCTCTATGACAAAATCCCTGATGCTCCTAGATCGGAGTTTTCTGTTCCTCCTCCTCCTAAATCAAACAAAGACTCTCATGCCGGCAATGGCGTGATAGGTACAACTAGCACGAAAACCGTAAAGGCTACATCAAAGAAAGTTCATACGGTTTTTGGTCAAAATGCAAATGAAGAACTTCTTGCCTCAGAGGTAAATGCCATGTCAACTGACAAAAGCAAAAAACTGAAGCAACCAGGAGGCAAGAAAAAAAAAAGAAAGGGAAAAAGAAGAAGCAGGATAAGCCATCTCCTAAAAAACCTTCTGCAAACCCTTCTGGGCAAAGGAAACCCCCTGCGAGGTGTCAAATTTGTGATGAGGATCATCGGACGAGAGATTGTCCACATAAAGTTGAAGTTAAGAAAATCTTTAAGAGTTCAAAAACCTCAGCGGTATTAACTGATCCGTTTCCAAACCCAAGAACCAATCTGGTTGCTAGTGACAATGCTTCCCCATCCCAAGTGCTTATGTTTTCCATTTCAAAACAACAAAAATATGCTTTGATATCGACTAGGAATAAAGATTACAGGAATCCACAGTTGTCGAACAACAAGGCTACTGATCAACCCAGTAGTTCGACAACAACTTCAACCGAAGTTGTGTCGCCCATCATTCCTGAGCTAACGATAAAGCTGCCAGAGGGAGTAGTACACAAATCGACATTTAATCCTCGTGCTAGAGTAGTATAGAATTATAATATAGTAGAGGACCTAGCCCAATCACCGTTCGCTATGTTGACACTTGAGGTACTGCAAAATTGCCCCTCCCATAAGCAGGTTCTATTATCAGCTATAGGTGGGGTTGACCCAGCGGATTCCAATCTTGTAGCCTTTAATCATAAATGATATGACCCGCAATTACCAACTCAACTCGCTTTCCTCATTCAAGTGAAAGCCCTCAACAAAATTGTTCATCGAACAATTATTGATGAGGGGGCATCTACATGTATTATGTCAATGAGTTGCTGGAAAACTTTAGGCTCACTACCCTTGTTGCAATTGTCAATGATGTTAAAAGTATTTGATGGACGAACATACACTCCATACGATATTTTAAGTAACTTGCAAGTCGAACTGGGGGGCAAAATAGTAGAAATTGATGTTGAAGCTATCGATGGAAACCTCGATTACAACATCCTACTAGGAAGGCCCTGGATATATTTTATGGCTGTTGTTGTGTCGACATACTTCAGAAAGATTGCATTTCCTTTTCAAGGAGGAATTACAATCGTCGACCAACAAACCTTTCTCCCCAACAGTTAAAAAGTTACGGGAAGTATTCCAATGATCCATGGAAGCTCTCAATCGCTTCAAAATGTCGGAGTAGTCCTCCTAAAAGACCATACCTTAATGGGTACTTTTACCCTACCGCCTCTGAGTAATCTGGCGGAAGTGGCCACGGTGGAAACCTGCAACATGATATCTTATATATATAAAAGATTCAGAAGATTCTTGAACATTTTGTCAGCATGGATCATCGCCATTTTAGAAGTATTGTAGCAATCAATTTTCTTGGCTTGGGGGGCAAACCCAAAACAACGCTTATCGAGTGTTTGGATAGATAGGTCTAAGGAATATGGAACCTCTTCAGATCCTTGGTCACATGTACATTCTATAGATGAAGGAATCATTAAGCCAATGATGATAGGAGAGG
>APFE030915361.1:0-11410 GCA_000404065.3 Pinus taeda | reverse complement strand
AAAATGCACACAAAATTAATGGTTCTCCTATCAATATAAAGTTAATTAATTCTAAAATAATTAAACTTATATATAAATAGCTTTATAACCCAATCAACTAATTAAACTAATAAATTTCTATCATGGTATATTCACTAGTGATTTTTCTTGCCATATCTTATTTCATAGAATTAAAAGTTGGGATATATTAAGTTTTCTCAAATATCTCCCCCCATCCTCACTCTCATAATCTTCTTCCACCATCACTCTCACAATGAGAGTGAAGTTGGGGAGAGATATTCATTATGAGGGTGAGGGTGAGTGTGTAGGGAGGTATTAAGTAAATCTTATTATGGTGGAGGGTGTGGGGATAGGGGGAGATATTAGGGAAAACACAATATGTGGGGATGAGGGAAGATATTGAGGAAATCTTAATATGAATGACGGTGTGGGGTTGGGAGGAGATATTAAGGAGAACTTATTTGCCTCATAATGAGGGTGGGGTTGGGGAGAGAAATTAAATAAAAATTATTACCCTCATAATGAGGGTGTGGGTAAAAAGATATCTAGGAGAACTTATTATAAGGGTGGATCTGGGGGTAGATATTAATTAGAAGGATAGGGTTGGAGGAGTTATTAAGGGAAGCTTATTAATTCAGGTTGGGGGGAGATATTAGGGAAAACTAAATATGTGGGGGGGAATATATTAAGGGAAAATAATTACCCTCATAATAAGGTTGGAAGTGGTGGTGGATAATAATTATAAGAGTCACGTTGAGGGAAGGGAAGTTGAGGGAAGGGAAGATGTTCGGGAAAACATAATATCAGGTGAGAGAGACACATATTAAGGAAAACTTATTAGGTGAAGGTTAAGGGAGATATTATTTACTTAATAAAGCTATGGAGTTGAAGGGACATGTTAGAGAAAAACCTTTAAGGGGTTGGAGCATATATTAGGGAAAACTTAATATGTTTTCCTTAATATCTTTCCGTCCCCCATAGCCTCCTAATATTAAGGTTTTCTTAATATATCCCTTCATACTCAGCCTCATTATGAATTTTCTCTAATATCACCACCCAACCCCATATTCCCCCCATATTACATTTTTCCTAACATTTACCCCCACCCACATAATCCCCTCATATTAGGTTTCCCTAATGTATCCCCCTACCCTCTCCCTCACCCTCATTATGAGTTTTCCTTATTATATCCCCGCAACCCTACACCTTCTCATATTAAATTCTATTAATTTTTCCTTAATATTTTTCTCAACCAAACCCTCATAATCCATTTATTTGCAGACATCACAATGTGATATAATATTTTATTATGTATGTTATTCTAATTTATCATTTAATTATAAAATATTTTCATTATTTTAATAATTATTATCTATTAGATTCGATTTATACGAATCATATTAATATTTTATTAATCTAAAATACATAATAAATTAATAATATAATTATTATTTTATATATAATAATATTAATAATAACAATAATAATTTAACTTTAATGTCACAACCAAGCTCAACACCAAATTGGTGTATGATACCCTTTTGATTGTGCGAAATAGACTTGCCTCAGCATAACAATTTTTCTACTAAATTTTATGAACGTCTACATACATATTTATTAAATATTCTAATGTTAATAAATGTATGAAAATTATTATTGTAATATTTTCTAATATTATTTGTTGGAGGAACAATTTAATTGAATTTTGACCCTGCGTTCGTCCTAGGTTTCCAACAAAGGTTTCTACATAGTCTAGCACATTGTCGACATTTTCACTCCCTTGAATTGAAGGAGAGTCTCACCCAAGGTGAGACAGAATAATAAAAAGGCATAAGGGATATGGATTTAGATATCTAAACAACTTGCGCAACTATTCATACATTCATTCACAAGTATTTAACTTATACATTTAATAGAAAGTAACCATATGCAAAGAATTTTAAACGGGGTGAAAAATACATAAGCATGTAGTAGAACTCCCATTCTCCTTTTATTATTAAAACATCAGAGCCTAATTACAACAACATCTCTCCATTACATCTTGTAAAAAATCACAAACTTATGTCCATTTGTTAAAATTCAAAATAAGTATCAAAATAGGTCATTACATGTTTAGATCCACCCGTAAGCAGTCTTTTTCTCATATAGCTCAGATTCCAAACATTAAAAAAAATCAAGACTTTGCAGTGTAGTCCAAACTATAAAACACTATTTAAGCTTACAATATGATCTAAACTTTGTAGCATCATCTAACTATTTCTCACTGCCTTTTGTCTTCTTTTATAGTCGTGCTCGGGTGATCTAGTCTTCAGTGCCTCGCTTTCTTGATCCATGGTTTTACAATACCTAGGGCCATTACCTTGGTTCTTTGTTTGACCATATCAAAATCAGCTCCATCTTCTTTGGTGCACGTCCTTATTTTCCACTGCACAAATCCAAAAACAAGTATTCCACTACCGCTTTGATTTTCTAGTGCTCTGCTTCTGGCAACTTTGTCTAAAATGTCCTCCACAACTTATATTCCTTGAAAAATGAGGGACCCAACATGCCTCGACCAAAATTCATTTACTCGTCCTTGGGGCATTGTATTACTATTGTTGCTTCTAAACTTTGTGCAGGTTGGCTTCTGCTCAGATCAGCTACAGTAACTTTAAATGAATGCCCCAAATCTGGAATAGTATGAAGAGATGAATCCTTAAATTTTTTGTATTCAGGAACATATGAGTTCCATGAGTCCAATAGTGTAGAAACTTTGCTTGAAAATTAGTTGACTATCTGTGCCCTAAGATCAATGTGCTACAAATATACAAGTTCCTGGAGTTGTTGATCAACAAGAGTAGATAGTTTATTCAAAGTGAGGAAGTGTCTTTTCTCTTATGGGTTGAGGTCGTGAAGAACACATTTAGTCACCTATGATGCATCTTCCAACTGGTTAATATGAGCATCTAAGTCACCGGCTTTATCCAAGAGTTGTGTCTTCACTATCAGATCAAAGGTCATCATCGCTTGCCGAAAGAGGTTGTTCACATTCTCAAACAAGGGACCAATAACTTTATTCTTCTTCGCTAGAACACCACTGTAGTCAGAAATTTGACTCATCATATATTGTGACTCCTACATAAACTATGGAAAAATGTGTACGATAGAGGTGACTTCCTTAATTTTATCGGGGATCTCGTTCTTGAATATCTCTTAGGGATCTAATGTGGATTTCTATAAGGTAGCAAAATTGTCCAGGAAGGCAAGGTTATGGGCGACAATTTAGTTATATGTCACTTCATAAAAAGTAAAACATTTGGTACCGGTATAGATGGTGAAATATTTAGGCAACTCTTCAGCAAAAGGTGCAAGTGTGGGCCACATTGATTGCAATTTTGAATGAAGATCATTTACCTGAGTTTATATTGCATCTTTCTCAAGGCACAACTAATTTTATATAGTAGCAGAAACATGGAGTTTTTGTTCCCATTCTTCACAAGTATCTTGAAGATATACACATCAAGTCTCAGCCTAAACAAGACAAATCTCCAACTTAGACACAGAGTCATGAATAAACTTGAACAATTGCAGCGAAGACAATATGCTAAGGGTGTCAACTAAAATGGTATTTGGTGGTGGAAATCACAATTGCAGTGGTTGGCCACTAGAACCTAAGAACTCTGACTAGTCGTGTAATGAAGATTCTCTTTGTATATCAACTTTTTGATTATGTTCAATTCTATGAATAACAAGGGTCAGAATAAAAGTAAGGAGATTATGTTTTTGTGAGGAAAGGGAGATCACTTGATGACACTACTCAAGGTCTTTCATAAATTAGCCACTTGCTTGGCATGAATGAATGAAGTGGTAAAATAATATAGATGAGGTGAAGTAGCAGCAGGAGGAGAAGCAGTTGATGGTGGGGGAATGATAGTGTTAGGAAAACCAGTAGAAGTGACAAAAGCAAAGTTATTTTCCATATCTCTTGGTTGATAAATGAAAATAAGTGAGTCAATATGGTATGAAAAGGTTCATTTTGATAAATGGGGTGTCTCTTTGCAAGTTGTATGTGGGGATAAGGGTTTCTCTTCATCAATGGGAAAAACATGATCGATGGATGGAGGCTTGACATCAAGGTTGGTGAAGGTGGTTGTAGGGTTAGTATTGTGGATTTGCCGACGTGAAAGGAAAGTAAGGATGGTGGCAGGTCGAATGATGGATGCAATAGTGGGTGGTGCAATGGAAATAGGAGTGATTTGATGTACATGAGCTGAGCTCATGCACTCCCTATCTTTCTTTATTAGGAGTTGGAGATATTCTGAAATATCTTTAGAGTGCTTTCTAAAAGATGAAGGGGAATCTTTGATAGGTTTCATTTCATCAAAGTTGTATAGGATCTTTCCATTTTGTTGCCACGAGATGACTAATGTCGAAGTGATGACCTTAGAGTGGAATTCATTCTCACTTATGTAGAATGACAAGTTATGCATAGAAAAATTTGTATGAGAGACATGCATTGACAGAATATAACAAGAAATATGAGGTATATCGAGCCAACCCTAAGGAGAGTACTGGATGAGTAGAGGGAGTGATACCCACGAAATGGTTCTAGTCACATCATCTATTTTTTTGAATGAAAGAGCCTACCTCCAACTAAGTAGCATGAGCTGAGCTCATGCACTCCCTATATTTCTTCAGTAGGGGCTGTAGATCTTCTCACATATCTTTAGAGTGATTTCGCAAAGATGAAGGGGCATCTTTGATAGGTTTCATTTCATCAAAGTTGTATATGATCTTTCCATTTTGATGCCATGAGACGATCAAGTTAAAGTGATGACCTCAAAGTGGAAATCGTTCTCACTTATGTAGAATGACAATTTATGCATAGAAAAATTTGTAGGAGAGACATGCATCAACCAAAGATAACAAGAAATATGATATATATTGAACCAAGTCTAAGGAGAGTACCGGATGAGTAGCGGGAGCGACACCCATGAAATGGTTCTAGTCACATCATCCATTTTTTTGAGCGTCTGGCTAAATGAAAGATCATGAAACTCTTTTTTGTCAATATCTTCATTGTTATGCCAAGGTGCATAAGAATATGGAATAGGTTCATCTTCTGCAATTATGGCAAGGTTGCGACCTTCTGGAGCACACCATTTCGACATAATAAGGGAAACAATAGGAAATCCAAAAATAAAATATGTGGGTCAAGCAAAAACATCATTGATGGCTTAAAATAACTCATGAAGGAGATAGCTAGACCAATGCAGCTGATCGCCTCATACACAAGCTTCTACAACTGAGATGGCATCAAACAAACATTATCCTCTAGTATAATCACACATGGCTTTGATGGCGATAATTGCAGCAGCAATGTGAATTGCCATATTATTGATCATATCAAGAAAAACTCCACAACATATTATTTTCTGGTGGTTCCATACTTCTTATACGAATTATTCTCATCTATATTCTTGCTACATTTAGCAGTTTTAGGAAAATCCTAGCCAACGTTGGCACCATAAGTGGACAATCTTGTGATTCTATAGATATATACCGGATGAATGTGGTATTCCCAGTACAACTGAAGAGAACCTCAATGAAGTTGAATGATTAGTAACTTGGTGCAGTAAATTACCTCACTAGTGGTGCCAAGAATATGTAAGTCGTGCATAAGAAGGAGAGTGGAATGCTTCAAGGGAAAGAGAGTGGTCTAACTTTCATGGTAGAGTGGGCATTGGAAAGGGTATTGGGCTCCATAAAAACATCGGTCCAAAGCACAAGTAACAAAGTGGGATCAGAGACTTCATTATCGACAAGATGGGCTTTGTCATACTTTCCCAAGAGGTTGTCCTAGCAGTGAATATGAGAGTAAGGAAATTACAATATGATAGATGTTCTAACTTGGTGAACCATGGTTAAATAATGATCGATATAAATAAAAAAAACAAGGGGGCGAAAAAGATAAGTGGTAACGTAGTGAGAGAAGAAACTAAGAATGCGAGAAAATTAAAGATGAAAATGAAGATGAAGAGTAGGAATATATAGAAAATTTGAGAGGGTGGAGGACTTAGCTATTAAGAATGATAAATATGAGTTAAAATTGAATTAATGTCATGCGATTTGAACACATACTGAGGAATGTCATGACATAATATAACATCTAACTATAGAAGGAAATATTATCGGGAAATGGGAGACAAATTTGGTTGCTAAATCAGACATGACTCAAAATAAAGATAGATAAGACAAGCATTAATGACACTAACAAGATAATATACAAAATAATTTCCATGAGCACAATGGGTTGCAACTGAAAAGACAACAGACTTGCATAAAAGATTGAAAACACAAACTACTAACATGTTGAAATGCTTGTTGAGGAAACTATCCTAACTCCTACTTACTACTCTCATGAAGGGAGGACAAATTATTTAGAAGCTGAAATAGGAAAATAGGGCTTTAGGTGAGTGCCATTCACCCATCCAGAGAAAATCCTACCATCTCATTGACCAAGCAAAACAACGCCAAAATATTTCATTTCCACAAAACAAAAACGACCAAGCCAATGCATTTGAAGATTATCATGATTCTTGTGATAATTGTTGTCATAAAGTAATACTTGGTCACCCACAGAAAATGATTTCTTTTTTATTTTTTGAATGTGCCAAGTCTTATAGCACTCATTCTCAACAACTTGATGAAAATAAGTGAGAAATTGGGACTCATCTAGCTGCGATAATTCACACAATTGTTCAGGAATGGACTCATCTTAATAAATTTCATTTTCATGAGAAATGAAAATATTAGGAATAATAAACTCAACAGGAACAACAAATTATTTCCCATAACCCAATTGAAAAGGAATGTACTTTTGAAACCGCTTGAATGTAGCTCAGTAGGCCTACAAAGTAGTAGGGACTCATTCATCCTAATCATGTTTGTTTGTAGAGAAAACATTAGTAATTCCTTTCTCGAAAATTTTATTACAATCTTCAATAGTCCCATTGGCTTCCAGATGATAAGGAGTTCCCTTATGGTTTTTCTTCATGAAATTTTGCAGTAGAACCTTGACAGTTTCATTTATGAAATGGGAATCTTGATCACTTGTAAGACTTCATGGACAACCAAACATGGTAATAATGTTTTGAAATATAAACAGGGCATCCATATCAGTAGTGAAATCTTTAACTGGAGCAAATTCTACCCAATGAGTCAAATAATCCACCATGGTAATTATATGTTGAGTATTCAAATGAAGAGTAAGAGGATGAATACACCCAATGAAATCAACCACCCATTTCTAAAAAAAACAAGATCTTGTACAAGATATCAAGGTATTTCATCAAAAGGAAATGTTTGGCCAACCCATTGAAAGACATCACAAGTCTTTGCGTATTCTTTTGCATCCTTAAAGAGAGTCAGCCACCAAAGGCCAACTTGTAGAACTTTCTGAGTAGTAGCTTTCCCTCGAAGATGAACTTTTACAACCCCAACGTGACATTTCCATAATACACCTTCACATTCATGATTAAGGATATAGTGGCATAAAACTTGATCGATACCCATTTTATACAGTTGTTGTGCAATAAGTTGATAGTCTATTGATCTAACCACCAAATGCTTCTTCTGCACCATAGTATAATTAGGAGGAAATATACCTGTAGCAAGAAAAGGGAAAAATATTTCATAATTTTACAACTAGTTTTTTATATTGTAACCAAAAAGGGTAAGAAGAAGTGGTTTATATAGGGAGAGGAAGATAAGAATGAGATCCACTCAAGAGGGGAAAAAGGTCTTATCTCCTTGGGAAGGTCCATTTTTAAGGGGGAAAGAATCTTATATGGAGTTCTCGACCCTTATCCAACCAAGCAAACATCCAACGCATCGCCACTAGAAGTTTCTAGACATGAAACTCCATTTCCTCTTATAAAAAATTTCCATAAGTAGACCGTCATGGGTATTAGGCTAACAGTAGCACTGATCGGCATGGGTCATAGTGTAAACTTCTGCCATCGGCACAGGTGAGACACTGAGAAAGAACATTGATCTTAAAAACTAGGTTTTAAGAAGGATGCTCTAGAAATGTTCTAAAGGGATTGGGTAATACTTTATTCAAACTTCAAGGGATGTAAGAGCATAGGTTTCATTGTGAAAGTATAACACAATAGTCACTACTAGGCTTCTTCGGGATCAGGACCAGGGAGTGATAGGAGAGTAAAAAATTATTGTGTAACATATGCCCCCTAAAGCATGAAGAGCTGAGAGCGATGGATAAAATGATTTAAGATGGAGCGAGGAATGGGAATACTAGCATCAAAAGACTTGCAAATCAAACATACATGTACGTATCTGAAATATGATAGTCATTCCTGATAAACATGAGAGGCATATAACAATACATGAATCCATGGTATAAGTGCAATTATCCATCAAGAAATGGATCATGTGCATGGATCATTAGCATGGACGAAACCATCCCACTGAAATGATCATATGAAACAGGCCCACGACATGGGTGCAACCATCTGCATAGAGAGGATCAAAATGAAAAGACCCACGGTGTGGTTGTAGCCATTCGACTAAGCAGGATCAAAATGATACCCACAACATGTCTGCAGCCATCCATCTAAATAATCATGTATATAACCATGAATACTATCAACTCCTTGCAACCTAGACTTTTGCGATCTAAGCCCAAGGTCTTCTGCTCCAACACAACCCATTAAAAGTACAAATTCTAACATGTGAATAGATGTGGTGAAGTCGAACATGCTAGAAAATCACTTGATTATCGGCCAATGATGTGAACTGTTAACAATTGCGAGAGAAGCCACCCATAATGTCAATGGATCTCAATGTACTCTCAATACAATTAACGAAGTGTGAATAAGGAACTAAAGTCTAACACTCGTGAAACCATTCGATTGAAGGCAAATGATGAGAACCCGTCATCGAGTGCGAAGAACTTTCCATTGAGGTATGCAAGCTCTAAGATACTAGAAGCGGGTTTCTATATCAACTTCTTGGATAATGAACTGAAGTTGACATGAAGCGATCTCTTGAAGGAAGGTCATAATGAATGCTTTATCATTGACACGAAATGGGAAACACAATGAATGAGAGCAATCCAAGATGGTGACATATGATCAGACAACGCATGTGTAGGAAGTCTTCTCTTGAATATGTGGATGACATGACTCCAGAGTTTGGCAACATTTGACATCATAGGATCAGAGGTCATGGTAACATGGAAAAGATCATATGAGAGGCTTAAAATGGATAACCCAAAACCTAGAGAGGAAAGTGATAGTGTGAGGATGTTCCAAAAACCAACACGAGTAACAAATGGGTGTCAATGTTCAAGGGCGACATGTTGCCTGAAGTGAAGAATACAACTAATGAAATACTTCCAATTTTCCCCCACCATTTCTGGCGAGTACCCTAGTTATTTTTACGCAACCTTAATGGGGATAACATATGCTTGTAATATAAGTCCATCCTTTCGATGGATCCATCCTAGTAAGTTTTACGAGCCCTAGAAAGGAGTAGCTCAGTCTCATCATAATGACAAGTCCTATGTCGTTTGAATATTTTAGCCAGTCCGATAAAGGTGAAACTCAGAATCTTTTTCATATTTATAGAGTTTGAAAACGACACAGAAAAGAAACGTTAAGGGGGCCCTTTTTGTAAGGTTGTCCCTCGATCCAGAAAAGGTAGAAAAAATTACTCAAGAGAACCTCCTAGTCATGTTTGACTAAGGTATTCCTTTTTCATAAATATTTTATCCTAACCCAAAAATGGGGTAAAAGTATACTTGGTAAATGATGTTTTGCAACCTTTAACGAGTTCAAAATGAGAGGAGCTTGACAATATTTTCATATTTTGAGAGTTAGAAAAGAGCTCAAATATGACTCCCTAGTTTTATTTGCATTAACGAGTCTAAAAAGGAAAACTACTCGGTAATCTTTTCATTTTTTATGAGTCAAAAAAGATCTTAAAGGTGTCTTGTCCTGAAGGAATGAGTGGTATAAAGGGATAGAAACTGGTTCTAGTAATGATGGAACTACTCAAAACATGTAATGGTCAAGAGGTTGGCTAATAAAACCACTCATCCTTACAGTTCCTTAAGAAAGCGTAAAACAACCAAGTGAAAGCAAATGATCCTCGAAATAGATGGTGGCGATGGAATGGAACAACCAAGGGTCATCTAGCAGAAATTAGTTGATAAAAACGATAATCACAAGATGCAAATTGGATATGGGTTCATTTTTACACAAGATTGAACCATGAGGAACTCTGCTTGAATTTGGTTTCATGTTTACGCAAGCATCAAATGAAAAACTCTGCTTGAGCTTGGTTTCATTTTTTTACAGGCTTGAAACAAAAAACTATGCTTGCAATAAGTTTGCATTCCCCCAACATAATGACTCAATTTGAGGTACATGCCCCCCAAGCTTCATTTCATTTAGTGAGGTGGATGGAATGAAGGTCACTCTCGAGATCCAAGAAAGACTCGACTAGGATTTTACAAGATCTTAATCAAAGACTCGATTTGGAAAGGGGAGTTTTTTTCATTTTTTTAATGAGGTTGGCATAGTAAAAGAACTATCCTAGGACATTTGTTTCATTTTTTAATGAGGTTGATACAGGAAGAAACTATCCTCAAACTCCTTGATTCATTTTTTAACAAACTTGACACAAGACAAGGAACTATGCTCACACCCCTTGTTTCATTGTTTAGTGTGGTTGACACAAGACAAGGAACTATGCTTTGACCCCTTGTTTCATTTTTTAAGGAGCTTGACACAAGACAAAGAACTATGCTCCAAGGTCTATTCATGTACCATATAGGAACATGGCTCCCAAGCGGTCCTCACTGGATGGGAGAATTACGCTCTGGGAGGAACACATGTCAACTGGTACTAGTGACAAATCAGGTGCCAATGCCCCCAGTACATAATATATTATACCATCTGTGTGATCATCAACGGTTGTGGAGACGGAACAGGTGGCCACATAATTGAATTGTGGTGGGGAGGGTACTACTTGAAAACATGAACCAATAAAGGAGGATGATTTCATAAGAGGCACCTGGTGACCAATGAACTACAATTGATCAATGGTCATGATTCTCCCTTCGTGTGGAAAACAGACCACATGGAAAAGTGAAGAAACAAGAGCTCCCATGACATAAACATAGTCACATTCAAGGAGAAGATTTAAATCTAAGGGACCTTGTACTACCATCACGTCTATATAGATGGTATTTCCTCTCAAAGTAATAGGGAACTTTAGAAGGATCCCTAAGGGCTCACTCGTTCCTTTGTTGAAAGCCAACAAATTCTGGGTGATAGGCACAAGCTATGGGTAACCCAAAGATTGCCAAGTAGTAGAAGACATGATGCTAATAGAAAGGCACATA
>APFE030915360.1:0-13655 GCA_000404065.3 Pinus taeda | reverse complement strand
AAATATCAATTCTGTACCGAATACAAATAAACAAAGGTAAATGAGAGATTCCATAGATTTGATGTATAATCATGCAGCATCAATATATAATCATACACACAACATCAATTATTCATTATAATAATGGTTACAGAGTATCGCTCTTTAGCTCGATTACAATGATTGAAGACTTATGTTTCACTCTGGAAATCCACGCTCAATTACCTGACTCTTGCTTCACTCAATCCTCTCTCATCGCTGCCAATCCATCTACATCACAATTTTCTTCCTTTTATCAATCCTATCCTGCCTAACAACTCAATCTCTATTTTTCAATAGTCTAACAATCAATCTCTATTTTCTAGCTATATCAAACACCTATGCTAACAACTTATCTTTGAATGTAAAATAATACAATTTCTACTTCTTACAATAATGAAATACAACTCATTTCTTGAGAGATCCAACCCTCTTGGTAAAAACGACTTTTGACCACTCAGGTTAGTGAAATTCAACTTGTTTAGCCACAACATGTGAATAGACCTTCAGATTGCTGGCTAAGTCCAAACACTCCTGCATCAATAGGTGCATAAATACCACTAAAATTCTTAGTAAACTTCTAGTAAGGACCTTCCAGTCCATGAAAACTTAGTACCTCAAACAAATTTTTGGGAGATGGCCATCTAACTATGGTTGTAATCTTTTTTAGGTCCATCTTCAACTCATTTTCAGAAATTACAAAACCTAAATAAATCAATTCTTTCCTGAAAAATTAACATTTTTTTCAAATTTATCAGCAATTTTTCTTGCTGCAATTTTCCAGCACATACCTAACATGCCGAAAATGTTCTTCCTTAGTCTTGTTGAAAATGAGTATATCATCCAGATATAAAATCATGAATTTTCTGACAAATTCCTTCAATACTTCATTCATCCAATAGATGAACGTGCTAGGATCATTTCTCAAGCCAAATGGCATCACTAGCCACTCGTACAAGCCTTCATTTGTCTTGAAAGCCTTCAACTCATCACCTTCTGGAATCTTAATCTGGTGATAACCTCTTTCCAGATCTATCTTTGAAAAGTATGCCACTTGGCTAAGAAAATCCATCATATCATGCATCTGAGGTAAAGGCAACCTATACCTGATGGTGATCTTATTTATCGCCCTGGAATTGGTGCAAATCTACCATTCACCTCCTTTCTTGGGAGCTAAAACGGTTGGAACATCACAAATACTTAGACTCTCTCAAATCAGTTCTTTGTCCAACAAATCCTATACTTGTTTTTTGATCTCCTCATTGTACTTTGGACTCATTCAGTAAGCAACCTTGTTTGGAAAACTAGCTCCCAGAATGAAGTTGTTGTGGTGACTAATGCTCTGCTTTGGTGGCAATTCATCTGGTAGATCATGTACTACAATATCACTAAATTCCTGCAAGATGTCCTATATCTCCACAGGCAAATCGGTAATCTCGGTATGCAACAATATTACTCTAGGTTTTCATACAACTGCATAGTTTACCTCATTTTCCTTAACCTATCACAAGAACTCCTTTCTGCCTATCAACAATGTTTTAGACCCACTGGTCTCTGCAGCATTTTCCTCCTTCATGGGAATAAGCATGTGATTTATCCCATCCTTAGAAAAATTATAACAATTTGTTTCCCCATCATGAACGACCTTTCTATCATACTGCCATGGTCTACCCAGCAGAATGTGACACACGTCCATAAGCATAATATCATAAGTCACCTTGTCCTTGTATTTGCCAATGTGAAACTCCACCTCACACTGCTCATCAACCAACAATTGGTGTCCTTTTTCAGCTAAGACACCTTGTATGGAGTGGGGTGTTTCATCTTCTTCAAGCCCAATCTTTCCACCATTTTAGTGCCTACTAGGTTATCAGTGCTTCCGCTATCTATAATTAGCTTGCAACATTTTCCATGTGACTTGCACACAGTCCGGACCAATGCTTTCCGCTATGTCTCATCAGTCACTTCCTTAGGTGTTCAACACCAAGGCCTCACTTGTCTTAGGCATGTTCTCCACCTCCTGTGGCAGTGCCTCTTCTGTATCAGTTTGAGAAACATAAGCTCCCTACTTCCCAACCTACTCAACATAAGACTAGTGCCCCCATTTGTGGCACTTGTAGCACTGGTAGGAATTTGCTCTGCCTATGCCATTACCCCATCCATGCTGGTATGGTCTTCCACCTCTGGTGCTACCTTCTCTCTTTATCTATCACAAGGTCTTTCAACCACTTCCTCCTTCATTACTGCTGGCATTTTTAACCCTGCCAAAGGACTATCCCTTTCCTCTGTCAGAACCGTGTCCTCTTCTTTTGTTTTGCTTCCTCGCAATTTTTTCTTTGGCCTTCAAATCACATTGATATGCCTCACCTATAGTTTTAGAGGAAAAAATGATGATCTCATATAGGATTTCCATCTATAGACCATTCACATATCTTGTTGTTTTCTCAGGGGTATCTTCAACATACCTAGCCGTCAAATTCACTTCATAGAATTCTTCTATGTATTCTCTGACAGTCATTTTGCATCTGCCTATAAAGGGAAATATGGTAATCTTTCGGCAGAAATTTGTTTTTCATCTCGGCAATCATCTTGTCCCATTTTTTAATCAAAGGTTTGTTCAGTCTCCTTCTTTCTATCGACACATTGTCCCACCATAGTGTTGCATGTCCTTTCAACTTGGTAACAGTAAACCTAACTTTCCTATCCTCACTAACTTCCTCATACTCAAAATATTTGTCCAACTCGCTTATCTAGTCTAACAAGGCTTCTGTGGACAATCTACCATCATAATTACAAAGTTCTGGTCTTAGTCTGCTACTGGCTATCAAAACTGATTTCAACAGTTTGATTTCTGGTGCCTCATCTTTTGACCCATCTATCGTAGGCATTGTTTCACCCTCACTATCATCTCCACCTTCAGGATCCCTACGCCTTCCTGCTTCCACTACTTCCAAGCGAGTTGACAGATTTCGAATTACTTCTTGCAGTCCTTCATCTAGTACTCCCCTTGCAGGTCTACCTTGACCTCTTCTTCCTACCACCATTTTCACTTAGGAAGAGTAACTACTCTGATACCACTAATTGATGGAGGGACCATGGGGCCTAGGAGCCTTTGTCTATCCTCTCACGCAAAATGTATTTTGCCCCTCGACTGTAGGTCAGTCCATGGGATTGACACTTGGTATAAAAGGCTAACTTTTGATTTTAGATTTTATTTGGACATTCATTGTACTGTGCGAGGGGTTGGAGGATGGTTGGAGTGGTTTTGACCTCACGACCTCCTATATCTTTGCAATGGAGAATTCTTTGCATGTGTGTGTTTTCTGGCTGGTTCTCCTCCACGCCGTGGCTGTTTCTATGCTCAACACTCATAAACTTGGAATATTTCTTGCCTTCTCTCAATTATATGGATATATTTTTCCTTTTTATTAATGGTTGCTATGTTTCCTCCATAGGGATTTCGCTTCTTACTGGAATTTCTCGGTCTTGCTGCCAAGGTGAGTTTTTCATTCCAATTTCATTTACAATCTTCTTTCTCGTTTTTCTAACCCTTCGGTGCCCTTGCTTGCAGGGTTGTCTCTTTTGGGCACTATGTCCATTTTCAAAACCACTATATCTAGCTTGGTTCTGGGTTTTGAACCCTAGTGGTTCCTCTAGTTCGACAGGGTTTCAAAATCGAATGTTTATCTTCAATGTGGCCCTCTAGGCCTTAATGAAACCCTTGGGTCACCCTCACAGATATTTCGTCCTTCTGCCAGGTTCTCTGTATCAATTTTCCTTTCTTTAATAAGGTTCCTGTTCTTCTTTTCTAATATGGGTTCTCCTTTTTGTGTTTGCAGGTGTGATGCTTATGGTGGGGGTTCTCGATGTCACCTCAGCCTTGGTTTTCCTTGTGTAACAAGGTAGGGTCTTTCCGTTTATTCCCTTACTCGATTTTTTTATGCTTTGTAAAATAAAACCATAGTGGGATCTATGTAAAACCCTTGGTCGACTATGCTATATAGCACCGATGTTGGTCCCGATGTTGGTCCTTGGTGTATTTGTCGGTCGTTTGGTGGAAACCCTACCTAGGTTGTTTTCCTGCTTGTCAAATATTTCTATGTTGATTTTGTAATTTATATGTGGATTTTGGATACTCGTTTTGTAATTTATATGTGGACTGTGGATACTCATTTTGTAAACAGAACCCTGGAAAATAAAGAGGAATTTTGATAATACTACTTGAAAATGCTTATTTAAGTTACACATGTGATTACCTGAAATTTATGATTTGATGCACTGTCTTGAAATTTCTTCACTTCGACTGCATCCTATATGAACATGGGGTTCTGGAAATTCTTCACTTCGACTGCGTTCTATATGAACATGGGGTTCTGGAAATTTAAGTTACTTCTTTCTTTTTCCTGAAAAATGTTTACAACAACTTACAACACATTTTGAACAACAACCTGATACAACATCTCAGAACTCATTTATTTAAAAAAAAATCCAATGTCTAATTTTTTCACACACACACATACATTCCCAATGGGGTTCTGGAAATTTAAGTTACTGCTTTCTTTTACCTGAAAATGTTTACAGCAACTTACAACACATTTTGAACAACACCCTGATACAACATCTCATAACTCATTTATCTAAAAAAAATTCCAATGTCTAATTTCTTCACACACACATACATTCCTATTTCTTTCCAAGAATGGTAGAAATTCCCCTTGGGTGGATTTTGGGTTGGTTTATACCTTCCGAGACAATTCCTAAGGGGTTGAGAAACTGCCATTCAATTAACAATTGACTGGTAAAAACCAATTTTTTTTTCTTTTACCTACTTTAACTAATTTCACAGTAAATTAATTTAAGTTTTTAAATAAAAACTTCAACAAAACTCATTCCTGTCCAACAAAAAAATAGCCAGGACATCCAACTATGACTCTTTAATCGGATACTCCTCCATCACAATTTATTAGGATTCTTTGACGACGTATAACTATAAGCACATTAAACTTTTTTTTCCAACTCAAATTTTCTTGTGGACTACTCGGTAGTGTTAAATAACATTCTCTCAGACGGATTGAACTCTCTCTCTCCAATTGAGAAAATTGTAATTAAATTTTCGTGTTAAGAGCATTCAATTCTTTTAAACTTTTCTTGATTGAAAGCATAGGTGACTTGAGGACAAACGGAAGATTCTACTTTCTATTTTAATATCGCAGTCGTGGAAGTTATGTGTTTTTTATTTTTCAATCACAATAACATTATGATTGTTTTAAATGGAAGATTTTATTTTTTATTTTAACATAGAAATTGTGGAGTTTTTTTTTTTTACACAATAACGATATTATTACATATTGTTTTTTTATAAAAGGTCATACTAATTTTTCATGTTTTTTTAATAGTATATTTAGCACTCATTGCATTAGGTGATTCTATTCTTTTGTACTTGAGAGTTAATTTAATTGTTAACATCTTTCGTTATTAAAATATTTTTTTCCATCGAAAAATAATTGATTCAATTCTCTAAACACCACTCAAATTATCACTTAAAAAATTATATATATATATATATATATATATATATATTATAATATAAGTATATTATATTAAGTTTACACTAAATAAAATTTTAATATAATACTTTTTGATATATCTTAAAATAAATAAAATTGAACCAAAAAAAAATTATTATCTATTTCATCATCATTTTTATAAAAATAAATAACCCAACTTAATAATCACCCATCACAATAATACTTTAACACTAACAACAATAAGACAAAATTATACTTTAACAATAACAACAACAATAAGATAAGGTCTACACTATTTACGCCATCCTCAATGTACTCCATCTCTGCATCCATATCATTCATCACAACAATATTTTAACAATAATAACAACCATAAAATAAGATATCCACTATTTACCCCGTCCTGAATTTACTTCATCTCCTCATCCAAGTTTCAAAGTTTACATAATCGAATATTTTTAATATTTTTATCCTCTGGACAACGAAGAGACCAATCCATGAGCATTTATAGGATCAAAGATTTTTCTGTCCCGACAAGGAGGAGGCCAATTCAATCATGACCTGATTACATTATCTTATCGGGGGAACAATGTGGTGGGAAGAGCAACTTGATGATAGGTCATAGAATTTTAATACCCTAGATCCTTGTCTCTTGTACAAAAGGGCTCATTTGATGACGAATTTGGTTTATATTTTGATTCCCTGGAGTCTTCCCTAAAACTAGAGCAAGATGAACCATGCAAAATAAGGACAGTGAAATGCAATGAAGGCAATTTTAGATCTTGAACTACATCCCAATCATTCAATTTCTGCAACCTTAGCTACAAGTCATTACTAAAATTTAATTAGAAGTTGAGGCTTTGGAATCAAAGATTAGGAAGAAAACCACTGGAAAGATAAGTCGGGCTTTCCCAGCAACAACCATATGGGTCCTTTATTAATGGTTATTAACTATGAAGAGTCATTAGTAAATATGGAATATGCCTATTTAGAGTAGTGGTGTATAAAACAATTAACTCTATCTCAGATGATATTGTTGTGGCCACATATTTCTTTGTTTCTGTAAACTTAGAAATAAACTAGACATAATGGAATGGAGGGATAATAATTAATTGTTTTATATGGGTATTATCTATTAGGAAAGTAGTTTTGAGGTAATTTAGAATTAAATGAAATTATATATATTATTTATGTTTAAGAAAAAAATAAAATTGAAAAAATAAAAATATCAAAGAATTTGGCATTAAACCTAAGAAATTAGCATAAGATGGGTGAAATAAGGCACTTAATCTGTAAGTTACAAAATTTTATTACAAGATTATTCTTATAGCTTTTATGTTAAAAACAACATGTTAATCATATAAAATCTAACAACCCCAATAAATTATCAAAATGAATCAAAACAAGCTTCAATAAATTACCAAAATAATTTCTCTTTTCTCAAGCTCCTAATTATTTAATTTCTACTAGCCGTATAATAATTCAGTTCTAAAAAAAATAAATAATAATTAATAGTAAATTAAATATTATAACATCTATAATAGGAAAAAAATTTGGAAAACAAAATTAAAGGAATACATGAATAAACTAGCATAAGCAAAAAAATATAAGCAATAATCTTGTGAACCAGCACAAAGATCCTTAACCTACAAAATTCCATTTGAGGGTTTTCTCATCAATATTCATGGATGATGGGCTACTTTTGTGCTTCAACAAATAACAACATGCTAACCATGCGAAATGAATAAACCCCAATAAATTGTCAAAATGATGTTCTCTTCTAAGTCCCCTAATTACAATGTTCTATGTGGACTATAGTTATTCTACTTCCTTTCGAAGATAATGCTCGATTATACCCCCAACATTACGTTGGCGATATTCAAATTCAAGATTTTTCATCATTCATTCATATATATCCATCTTAAGTAAATTTATATATACTTTTCTAATGTTTTTTTTTGTAATTTTGGTAGGGCTATGTCTTCAACATGTCTAATATATCATTCCGATTGGGTAAGGAATTCAACCAGTGATTTCACATCAATAAATTCCTTAACGGAACACCCGATCACCGTCTATCTAAAACCCCATGGACATATACTTTTCCAATATTAAATGAAATTGTTTTGTATTTTATTCATAAACTGAAAATTTAACAATATAAAATAAAATATAGACTAGCTACTATAGAAAACGAAAAAAGAGAGAATAGAATTGCCATAAAAAAGTCTAAATGATGTAAGGTTCCAATTCAAATTACTCATACACATTTGTATGCATTTTGTCTTGGCATGAACAATCTTAAATAGTACTCCTTAAGAGGGTACCAATGCACACTACCTTGGATTTCTATAATACATGCACACTAGAAAACAAAAAACAATATCTTTGATTAGCCATTAGCCTAAAACTAGAGTAGGAGACCGTAAAATAGCCTAAGAGTCTACAACAGGTTTGATTAAAATAAATGGAGTCAAATATAATATAGAATTGAAATATAAACTCCTCCGTGCTACTCTAGAGTATGGTATAACTAAAACTTCCAATGATGAGACTAAAATTCAAAGGATAATGTTATTAGTTGAGTAGAGAATGTTATGGATGGGGAAGTCTCCGAAACTAAGAGAGAATGTGTGCACTCATTAATAGGAGTGTTAGAGAATTGGAAATTCATACTATTCATGGAGAAATAACTATGTCAGTGACCAATCATGCCCATCACCCGACAATGTTATCCTAGGTGTTATCTTTTGTTAAAAATAGACTTACATAAAATATAAAAGTGTTAAAGTAGAAAATTATCCGATATGGTAGTGAACATGTAGTATTGAAAGAGAAGATATCATTTTTTCCCTAATAATATATAGAATATGGTTAAATTATGGCTTAGGGGATGTCCTAATGAGGCCCTTAGTGTTCATGTACCTCAACAACCTACTTGAAGCCTAATCGGAAAGTGAACATAATGAATGAGTCTTAACTATTTTCCAGACTTAAAGATGGATAGTGTGGTATTTATATAAATTTTAAAAAGTTTATTTGTTACAACCTTGATTTAATCTCTATGAAATTGGCTTATAATCTCTCAACGTTTTATGAATTTCTTTTATATTTAATTAAAAATCTTAAATCTCAAAGTTAAATAAAATGTAAATTTAGCATCTTTTAATTTTGTTCAATTTTGCTTTAATCTCTATGAAATTGGTTTAGATATCTCAAAAGTATAATATTTTTCTTTATATTTAATTAAAAAAATGTTATAATCAAGTTAAAATAAAATATTTATCAAATTTTTGTTTGAAATAAGTTATGTTTTCCGGCATTGGTATTGATAAGTCATGTACTGTCATGTATTTAACAAATCTTATTACAACTTATTAATTATCCAGTGATAAAGTGAGGGTGAACATCCTTGGTTAAAAATCGTTATATGAAGCTTATTTTACGTATTAATTTTTTATTGCTTATTGATTAATTTAAATATGGTTACAAAATTTTACAATGTTTTACTTTTAAAAAATAAATATTTTTTCAATATTATAGAAAAATAATTTTCACAATATTGACCATAACTTGAATTTGCAAATATAATTCCATGTGGATAACTACATCACATATTTTCTTTCATAATTTATGGAAATAGTTCCAATATCCTTGCATGATTTTAGATATTTTTGTAGTGATTTTTAATCCAAAAATAGAAACTTTGAAAATAGTTTATACTCACATAAATAACATATTTGCAATAAGTTACTTCCCACAACAATTTAAGCAAGTCATTGCAAAAAGAATTGCTAGAAATAAAATTTAAATAAATATGCTTTTTAGGAATGTGTTCCCACAATTACTTAATTTTTTTGCAGGAGCAAAATTGTAAATGTGTACACTTACTAGTGGCTTCTTCCCACCAAAATCAACAATCAATTATTTTATCACTTCACATCTCATTTATTAGTCATTAAAATAAACCTATAATTTTCATGCACTGTTTTAAATTATATGTAAAATGTATCTTAATTTATAACTACTATTTATATGTTATATATTAATGTGTATATATATATATATACTATATATTATATATAATATATATATATATATATAATTATATATATATATAGTATTAATATATATATATAATTTTTCATTTATCTAAAAAGTGTTGTTAATTTTATTAATAAAAGCAAAATTACAATATAACAAAACACATTTTCATATTTTTATTATTTTAACATTTATTATTAATCGAACTAATATTGAATTGTTTCCACTAGAACACTGCAACGTCTATGTCATATTGCACTCTATATTTATCTTAACCTTTTATTGTTTGTAATTGAGCCTACATGTACATAAATGTTTACAAACATTTACACGACTAGAACATCACCCCAATAGTGGGTCAACATTTTTTTTCTATATATATTTTTCTTGATGTTGAAAAAAGGTTACATACTAGCTTAGATTTCATGTTCACATCTCTCTTATAGAGGCTTGTCACTGCCTTTGATAGAATCAGGAGCTAAGATGGATCTACATTGGTTATTACTGCACCAATATGCAATCTACAACCTAGTATAGGGACATGTTTAGGTCTAATGCAAGTAAGTATGTCCACATTTTTTAAATCTATATATTATATAATATATATATATATATTATATATATTTATATATATATATATATATATATATATATGAAGAAACAAATTTAAGAATGTGTAGGTGTAATGTAAGTAAGTATGTCAACATTTTTTAAATCTGAATAGAAATATATATATATAAGGAAAAAAATTAAATGATAGCCCAATATGGGGTGATGTTATAGCATTGTAAACTTTTGTAAACTCTTAACATTTACATGTCGAATCAATTAAAAATAAATAAAAGGTTAAAAGTAATATAGAGACCAGAGAGATGTTGTAGTGTCCAAGTGCAAAGAATATAATGTTTTTTCAACTTATAATAAAAAGTTAAACGTAATCAAAATAATAAAATTCAATTTTCTATATTGTAATTTTATTTTTATTAATAAAATAATGAACAATTTCTTAGACAATGGAAAATCATGATATACCTATCACATTAAAATATATATATAAATTGAGATCTATTCTACCATATAAATTGAAACAAGTGCCAAAATCCTATAGTCTTGCTCTTGAATGAGCTAAGAAATTGATAGGTGAAGTGGATTAACTAATGCATTTTTTAGACGCAAGGACTTGCATAAATTTTGGTTGGTAGTAACCGCTACTAACTCTAAAAATTTACACTTTTACTCCTATAGAAGATTCGAGGAAAATACAAATAATGGTGGGAATTGAATCATGATAAGTATATTTATTTACATCTTATTTTTATCCATTTTTATGAAAGGGATTAATTACATTATAACGGTAAAAAAATTATTGTAAATATATTTATGATGTGAAGAAACTTATTGTAAATATATTATCTATGTGAGTATGAACTATTTTCAAGTATTCTATGTTTGGATTAAAAATTCACTACACAAATATCTAAAGATCATGCATGAATGTTGGAACCATATCCAGAAATTATGGCATAAATGTGTGATGTAGTTATCCATATGGCATTATTAAAACATTGGACCATTATGATTAGCTATATTTTAGCCAAGTTTTATGAACTCATTTTGGAAAAGAGTATTAGCCTTTGGCTTGAAATCTATGGCAAAAGAACTAAAGGGAAAGTTGGATCTAGGAGACATCACTCAACTATAAACCATCTTGTTACTCTTAAGATCATTGCTAAGGAATGTCATAATAATAATATTGGTCCCCTATGTTGTTTTTTAACATTAGAAAGGATTTTGACATTATTCCTCGGGATATGCTATGGAAGACACTGGAAGAGATAATGTTTCCTCTTGAGCTGATGGATATTATGACTAGGCTATACAAGAATGTTATTATGAAGCTTACGACCACTTAGAGTTGGTTAGAAGAAATTACATTCAATATCATATTTAAGCAAGAATGACCCTTATCTCGTACCTTTTTGGCATTGACATTATAAGATAGAAGAGTTTCTCAAAGCTACATGATGCGACATTACTAGTATGGTCATTATTCTTCTCTTTTATGATGTAATGTTACTATTATGGGCATTATTCTTCTCTTTTATGATGAAAATATAATTCTTCTAGCTAGGATCCATGATGATATCAACAAGAAGATTAGAATCCTCTAAGATTAGTACTACAATATGTGTATGATTATTAACAACAACAGGACTAAAGTCATGATAATTATATCCAAAAAGGTCAAGTATTATAATGTCATTTATGATAATAACTATGTAGACAAAGTCTCTTCATAAAAATATTTGACAATTTCCATCCATTATCAACTCAATTGGAATTACAACACTGAGAAAAGAATAATTGGAGGTTGAAAAGTTTATTATGGGTTTGAAAACAATTGTAGGTCAATAGATCTTTGGGCATGGACTAAAAAAAATCCTCTTTGAGACTTTCGTGATCCTAGTTTTCTTATACAAATGTAAGGGTTTGGGATGTAGTATATCTAGATAATCGTAGAGGAAGATTGAGTGGATCCAAATGAAATTTATAATATATATCCTTAATATTAAAGGAAATACTCTCTACCCTATCCTCTTGATTGAAGCTAGCGTTTGCCCATTAAAACCATGGGTATGATTAGGTATCTCATGTATAAGAATAAATTATATAACATGGAATCCAAGAGGTATCCTAAAATTGCTTCTAACTCATGAAAATATCCACACCTCTGGCTCAAGTGAGGCTTACATAAGGATGCCCTACCTTGGGTTGACCATTTAGGGATAAAGGAGGAGATCATCTTGAAGAATACGGATAATACAAAAAATAGTATTACTTACAAATTTATGAATAAGTTATTGGATGATAAGGAGTTAGAGAGAAAAAAGAAGCTAATGTATTCTAAAGAGGTGATCAACCCCAATCTCGACAACCAAAATTATCTTCTTGTCTTGACCACTATTAAAAATAAAATGAATATTATCAAGATTAAGACTAATTTTCATGAGCTTCAAAGTGAAATGGTTGTTGGTGTATTCCCAAAACACCATGGGACGAAAAGGTTTGTCATCATTGTGATACTAAGAGGGTTGAAATGAAAAATAGGTTCACCTTGGTTGCCTAGCCCTTACTCACATCCATTATAATTTTCAAAATATTTTCCACACTAACAACTTTGTTGACTTTTTAAGTTGCTAAAACTATAGTGATCCAAGTATGCTACTTTCCCTTCTTTCGATCATAGAAATAAAATGGTAAATAGTCTCAATTAATATCTTACTTTCTTAAGGTCTAATAAACCATATTTTTCTTAGTGGACATTAATCATCATCATCATCATAATCATCATCCTTATTCAAAGTCTACAATCTGACCTTCAATATATGGTCCAATCAAATGTTTGAAAAATAATTTTTCTAATAATATTTTTAAAAATAAATATTTTTTTTCAAAGTTAAAAATTATAATGATTTTATAGCCATAATTAAATTTAATCAATAAGCACATAAAAAATTAATACATATAATAAATTTATTAATATAAACAAACATCCTTATTATGGCGTATTCATCCCACTTTACCTGGATTATTATACTTGTAAATAAACTTTTGTTACAATACAATTGACAATAGGATGCTTATCAATACCACAGCCCAAAAACCATAACTCCATTTCACAATCAAAGTATTTTATAAATTTCTATTTAATAATTTTTTTATAAATTTTTTAATTTAAATCTGAAAGAAAAAATGTTATTACTTGTGACATACATCTAAAACCTTTCCATTGTGATTAAATAAAGGTTCTAATAAAATTAAAAAGGAGAAAAGGAGAATATATATGTGTGTGTGTGTGAAATTTATATAATACCAGCTTAGATTTATCTTAACTCTATATTTACCAAATGTCGAGACGAATCCAAACATTTTTTACTTTAAAAGTGTTTTTCACATCAACAAATTCATGGATTCCACCTCAACAAATTTGTGGTTTCCACCTCATCAAATTTGATCTCTGTAGGTGCTTTGATCAATATAGGGAGATGTTTACATGTAATGTAA
>APFE030915357.1:0-14194 GCA_000404065.3 Pinus taeda | reverse complement strand
ATGCATAGAGATGAATTCCCTTTGCATGTTAACAGAAAAGAAAGAGACATCCTAGAACTAGTGCATACAGATATTTGTAGACCTATGCAGACTAGGTCTTTAGGAGGTGCATACTACTTTCTACTATTTACAGATGAATGCACTAGGTTCTCTTGGGTGTATTTTTTAAGAAAAAAGAGTCAAGCTTTCCAATACTTTAAAGAATTCAAATCGATGATAGAGAACTAAATAGGAAAGAAGATAAAGCTTCTCCGCTCGGACCAAGGGGGAGAATACAAGTTAGGTGAGTTCATGAACTTCTGCAAGCAGCATGGGATTATACAGGAATTCACAATGCCACACACTCCACAGCAGAATGGAGTAGCAGAACGCAAGAACAGGACCCTTGTGGAGTGCACGAGAAGTATGCTTCAAGGTAAGGGTATTTCTAATGGTCTTTGGGCAGAAGCCATTAATACTTCTGTTTATTTAAAGAATAGGATTCCTACCAAAAGTCTTGGCTTCAAAACCCCCTTTGAAGCACTATTTGGACTCAAGCAAGCAGTCGGTCATTTAAGAATATTTGGATCTAAAGCTTTTGCTCATATACCAAAAGCAGATAGGAAAAAGCTAGACCCCAAAACCTTGAAATGTATATTTGTAGGATATGGCATAGAGTATAAGGCATACAAGTTATATAATCCTGTGACTCATAAAGTGTTTGCAAGCAGAGATGTCGTTTTTCATGAACAAAGTGAAGATGGAAAGGAAGACTCTAACAATGACAACCACATTCCACTGCTGATAGAACTGAACAGTGAAGAAGAAGAAGAGCAGGAGCAGGAGCAGAAACAGGAAGAAGTAGCAGCAGATAGTGTAATAAGTGATAATACAGGTCTGGGAAGTGCTGAAATAGATAGAATTGAGGTAAGTCCTTTACCTAGAAGATCAGGTAGGAAGACTAGACTACCTACAAGATTGCAAGGCTATGCTTTAATGTCCAAAATTTTAAACATTGTAGAACCTTCAAACTATGAAGAAGCTAGTAAATCAGATGAATGGAAGGTTGCAATGCATGAAGAAATGGAATCAATATATAGAAACCATACTTGGGACTTAGTTGAGTTGCCAGAAGGAAAAACCCCTATAGGTTGTAAGTGGCTGTATAAAACTAAGAAAAAGGCATATGGGAGTGTAGAAAAATTCAAAGCCATACTGGTAGCAAAGGGTTATTCACAGCAAGAAGGCATAGATTTCGATGACACCTTTGCCCCTGTAGCTAAACTAAATACAATTAGAATGCTAATATGTTTAGCAACAAAACATAAATGGAAGCTACACCAGTTAGATGTTAAGTCTGCATTTCTGAATGGAGAATTAAAGGAAGAAATTTATTTAGTATAGCCTCCTGGTTTTGTGAAAAAGGGACAGGAGAATTTAGTGTGTAAATTGCATAAGGCACTTTATGGTTTGAAACAAGCACCCAGGTCATGGTATGACAAAATTGATTCATTTTTTATTGAGCATGGTTTTCATAGGAGCCTCAACGATCCAAACCTGTATACCAAGATAAATAAACAGAGGCAACTCATTTTGATTTCTTTGTATGTGGATGACATGATAATAACAGGGAATGCAGATAATTTGATCAAAGAAATCAAGAAGCAAATGTCACAAGTATTTGAAATGAAAGACCTTGGAGATCTTCATTATTGCCTAGGTTTGGAGGTATGGAAAGATTCTGGTCAAACTTTTCTAACCCAAGGAAAGTATGCCAGAACCCTGTTGGAAAGATTCAGAATGGAACAGTGTAAAACAACAGCAACACCATTGCAGCAGAATCTTAAGTTAAGCAGTGACGATGGCACAAAATAGGTGGATGCTACTTTGTATAGACAGCTAGTCGGAAGTCTGATCTATCTCACGACAGCTAGGCCTGATATGGCATACTTTGTTAGTGTGTTGAGCCAATTTATGTCCAAACCACTTGACAGTCACTGGAATGCAGCAAAATGTGTGTTGAGGTACCTTAGTGGTACTTGTAATTATGGTCTTTTATACACTGACATTTCTGATGTTACTTTAGCAGGTTATTCAGATTCAGATTGGGCAAGCAACCTGGATGATCATAGATCCATCACAAGATATGCATTTAGTATTGGATCCGGGGTTATTTCGTGGAGTAGCAAAAAGCAAAGTACTGTAGCATTATCATCATGTGAAGCAGAGTACCAGGCGTTGTGTGCAGCAACATGCGAAGCCATTTGGCTGAGGAGATTGCTCAGTGATACAGGCGAAGGACAAAAAGAAGCAACCAACATTGAAATTGACAACCAAAGCACAATAAAACTTGCATACAATCCAGTTTTCCATAAGAATACTAAACACATTGATACTCAGTTTCACTTTGTACGAGAAAAGATACAGTCTAAGGAAATTTGTGTGGATTATTGTAATACTTGTGATAATGTAGCCGACATTTTTACTAAGCCTCTAGGGTGTATAAAGTTTGAGTTATTTAGAGGGATGTTAGGTGTGAAAAATAACCCTTTCTCCATTAAGGGGGGGAGTTAGAAATAATGGAGAAATGGTTATGTGGTTGTAACGTACCTTCTTAATTTAGGAGTTATTCCTAGAGTTTAGGAGGTTGTTTTCAACCACCTATTTTTCAGTCAAGTATTTAATATGTAATCTTCATCCATGTAATGTAGTGAGTGTGATTGTGAGCGTGTGTCTCCTCCTTTGTATGAGTGCAGTCTCCAGGTGATGTACACACCTGTGAGCTGCAACTCCTTCTGATTAATTCAAAGTTTAATTATTTTTATCTTCCTCCCACTTGTGTGGTTGTTGCATTACGAACATCCTCAACACGTCTTCTAGGACTTGATTCAATCGGTCTATTTGGACCACTGTCTGTAGATGGTAGATAGTACTGAATTGAATCTGAGTACCTAACCAAGCATAGAGGGTTTTCCAAAATGTGGATGTGAATTTTACATCCCTATGAGAGATTACCACTCTGGGTATTCCGTGTAGTCAGAAGATTTCCCTCATAAATATGTTTGCAATCTCCATCGTCTTATAGGTGGACTTTACAGGTATGACATGAGTAGTCTTTCTTAGCTTGTTCACCACAACCATGATTGACTCATGCTACTTCTTAGTATGAGGTAACCCGATGATAAAGTCTAGGTTGATCTTCTCCCATTTCCACTTAAAAATGGGTAATGGTTGTAACATGCCAGCACGATGTTGATGTTCCGCTTTCACCAATTGGCACTCTAAGAATTTGGATAGATATTTAGCCACATTGTTCCTTAAACATGGCCAAAAATAAATTTTTTCTGATGGAAGAAAACAGTGTCTGGTATCCAGGGTGTGTGGCATAAGACTTTCTATGTAACTCATCCAATAATAATTGCTTGACAAAATTTTGGTTAAGAATATATATTCTGTTTCTAAATGTTAACATTTTGTCGAGATTAATACCATAATCATAATGTTCCCCTTTTTCCTGAGCTTTCGAGGCTTGCTTCCAAAGGAATACATACTCTGGGTCTTTGAGGGATGCTTCTCGAATGACCTCCGACAGGTTAGACTGTACTTGGTTGTATTGCACTTCATAAATGCAATGTACTTTTCTGCTTAATGCATCTGCTACTCGGTTTTCCTTCCCCTTGAGGTGTTTCATGTCAAAGTTGAATTCGTTCAAGAATGCGGTCCATCTGGCCTACCAAGCATTTAAACTGGACTGGTTAAATAAGTTTGTAAGGCTGCTATGATCGGTTAATAGCAGAAATTTCTTTCCTAGGAGGTAGTGTCACCACATTTTGAGCACGTGTCCTACTGCGGTAAACTCGAGATCATATGCTAAGTATCGCTGCTCATAATCTTTCAGTTTGCACTATTCATAGGCTATGACCTTTCCTTATGTTAATAAACCACCAATACCCTCCTTACTCGCATCTGTGCATACCACAAATGGTTTTTCCAGATTTGCCACCTTTAGCACTGGTGCAGTAGTGAGTAATTTCTTTAATTTCTCAAAACTTTGCTGATATTCTATTGTCTAGTGGAAGGCACACCCCTTTTTCTGTAGCGAGGTGAGAGGGAAAACTATTTTTGAAAAGCCTTTAATGAATCGGTGGTAATAACTTGCGAGGCCCAAAAAAGATCTAATGTGAGCAATGTTTTTCAGAGTGGTGCATTCCATAATAGTTTTGATATTTTCTGGATCCACCTCTATTCCCTCAATTGATATAACATGGCCTAAGTACTAAATTTGACTTTTGTAAAAGTCGCACTTGTTTTAATTTGTGTACAACTCATTGTCTCGCAAAATCTGCAATACTGTCCTCAAGTGCTTCTCATGCTCCTCTTGATTTTTTGAATAAATTAATATATCGTCAATAAAAATCAGTACAATTATCTAGAAATGGCTGAAAAATTGCCATGCATCAGGCTCATGAAAGTGGTTGGAGCATTGGTAAGGCCGAAAGGTAATACCACGAGCTCGTAATGACCGTAACGAGTTCACAATGCAGTTTTGCAAATGTCTTCATCCTTTATTCTGATCTCGTGGTAACTAGACCTTAAGTCGATTTTTGAGAATACACTAGCCCCTTGCACTTGATCAACTAAATTGTCAATATGGGGTAAAGGGTACTTATTTTTTTTAGTCAGTTTATTTCGCTGACGATAATCAATGCATAGTCTTAAGGTCACATCCTCCTTTCGCACAAACAGCACAGGGGCTCCCCAAGGAGATACGCTAGGGAAAATGTACCCTTTATCCAAAAGTTCCTGAAGCTGCATTTTGAGTTCTGTTAACTTCGCAATGTTTATGCAATAAGAGTCTTTCGAAAGAGGACGTGATCCATGTATTAATTCAATGGTAAAATCAATATCACGTCTAGGTGGAAATTCAGGGATGGATTCAGGGAACACATCCATGAAATCCTGAATCACAGGAGTATTCTCCAATGAAGTCATCTTGTTTCAGTCATTGGTGTATCCTACTTGGACAAAAAAAATATGGCAGCCCTTTCTAATGCATCTTCTGAGCTGGTTAGCCGTAATAGGACATAATTTAATGTTTTCCTTGATCCCTTGAATTTCCTTTCTCTGCCCTAACTCTGTGAGATAGCTTACAAATTTTTCTTTACGGTTGACTAGGGATCAACTCCCTCCCAACCACTCCATCCCTATTAATACATCGTACGAACCTAAGGGGAGTATATACAGATCAACATGGATGGGCTGTCTTAAAACTTTTATAGGGCATTTTTCTATTTTCGCAGACACCCTTCTCTCCGTTCCGGTGGCTAGATCAAGTAGCCAAGATTTCTTAAATTTACTGCTTTGCAGCGTACATTTATCTACCATTTTAAGACTAATGTAGTTTAGGCTAGCAACCGGACCAAATAAAAGAGAAACAGGTTGATCAACAATCATACCTTCGCACTCGATCATGGTAGGCTGGTATTCTGCGTGGTGATCGTCTAGAGCAACGCTAATTTTGGGCATGCTCCTTGCTACGTCTCCAACTGTGGAGGCCTCTTGCATATTTGAGAGTTGTTTTGTTCTCGCCGTGTGCAGACAATTCTTGTAGTAATGAGATTCCCCACATCCCCAACATTGCAGAGGTTGTTTTGGCGGTTGATCAGTAGCAGGATTACTAACTCTATCCCTTTGTCTATTCTCGGTGTAAGTTGGGACTTTGGGCATGTTCCTTGCAAATTTTCTGAAAGTTCTTTGCTGATTATTCCTTCCATTTGCGACTTTCGGTTGTTTGTTTGGGGGGAATTCCTTATTCTCCTACCAATGGCTCCTTTGGGACCCTCATTATTTTGTTTCATTTGCCGATAATAGATACGGGCCTTTCACACCCCATCATCCATTGTTCTAGGATAATCAAATTTTAACTTCTTCATAAAGTTCGGTAAATTGCTTATAAACTGCTCAATTTTGTCTTTTTCCTCTTGCATGTATGGGACATATCGTAATAGGGAGCTAAATCACTTCACATACTCATCCATGGTCAAGGTTCCCAACCTTAACTCATGAAACTCCTTTGCTTTTTCATCGTAGTAACGTTCAGTTAAATATTTGTCCTTAAAATATTTCTGGAATTCTTGCCACGTTACTTGTTCTTCGTTGATTTTTCTCATAGTTTTATTCTCTTCCCACCAGAGAGTGGCCCTTCCGCTTAAATCGTAGACTTCCATCCATGCTTTAAGTTTGTCAATATATTCATAAATATGAAAATATTTACCCATGTCAATCAGCCATGCTTGAGCTGCTTCTTGAGATTCTCCTTCAAACAGTGACAATTTTATTTTTTTGAACTCACCTTGTAATTCCACTTTCTATCTTTTTGTCTTTCTTTGGTTGGAAACATTATCTGAATGCCCTCTTTCATCCTCCTTATGCCCCTCTTTTGACTCTGCATTATCGTCGTCGTGATGGTTTGTTGGGGTCTCCTCCCTATTCTCCCTACTAGGATATGGTCCTGGTTGATTATGTCGGTCAGATAAGCTTCAAGGATCTTTTCATCGTCCTCCCTGAGTCGTTCATTGTCTGTTCTCAAGTTCATCATTTTTGTACGTAGTTGTTGCATTGTTTCAAACAGGGCAGCTTTTGCCTACCGAGATTCTTCTCTGCGCTATATCTATATATCCTGATTGGCCTCCACATAAGGCACTTCCAGCTGGTGTAGTAATCTAGGGCGCCCGTGCATTTCTATTCTTTGGTGTTGTCCTCTATTTCTATGTACACATTCAAGGTTAGTATTACTGATCTATATACAAGCATATTTCATATGTGTGTGTGTATTTCTATTTGTTCATATATGTAGGTGTGTATATTTAGCCCATAAGTCTCCGTGTGTGAACATGTTGCTCTAATACCATCCGTACACCCTAAAACCTTAACACCCATACCAAAGAATTAAATGAAGAAGTTAATTCTTATTTTGTTTTATTATATGGTTGTTATTCAAATTACACTTTATATTAATTCGGAGCATTTGAGAACACTCACCAGGTACGCACCAATTCCTAGGTGTACATACAGTCAGCTCTCATTAACAATTCCCTTGCTGGCATACCTTGGATAATGCCTCTCTATTAAGGTGGAGAGAACCCTGAAGCTTTTCCCTGTCAAAACAGTCTTTCATTAAACGGTCACCGCAATCCTACATTAATCTCGATGAGACTGGTAGTTTGGAGCGATCTTGAATCCTTGCACCTGGCACCAACTCCCTCGTTGTATGTGAGTAGTTCCATGGTCTTAGTGGTTTTGGATGTAGACCAGTGGGTTAATGCAATTCTCAGTGAGGTAAGGGTCATTTGGTTGTGCCGAGATGGTTTAACATTAGCTCTACAATAGAAGGTGATCGGATGGCGGTATGGCGGAATGGCCCTCTACAAGCACACAGGTAAAGCGTAGATATGCCTTCAGCCTAAAATCTCACCTAAAAGTTATCTCTTCTTTTATTTGACACTTACATTTTCCTCTGAATCACTTTACTTGGCTCATGCACAAGTGGAACTGTTCATAGGGGGACCTCGGCTCTGGAGGAACGCATCAAGGGTTCATCCTACAAACCAGAGGTAATGCTAATCTGGCCCAAGAGGTTTCATACAAGTTTTTTTTTTCCTTGAGAGCTAGAGATAACAATATTGTTAATTTCAGGTGCACCTTGCCACCTGTTGTTCGACAACTCCGTCTTCAGGTAAGCTTGCTCTTAGGTACTCACATTTCTCTCTTAATACCCTTTCGATTTGCTCTCACACTTACTCTAATATCTTAAATTGTCTGCAGGTACATTTTGTTGAGGGGTTTATGCATACATACCCAAAGGAAGTTCCTTGGAACTAAGCCACGTTCTCACAATGGTTAGTGCCCTCGATTTCAGGTTGGTTCCTCTCCGTTTCGTGTGGCGAATGGGTTCCATGCGACAATCTCCGTTTAGATGGAGGATTATTAGATTTTCTTTGTATTAATGTATTAAGGTCGCTCAGAGGCCGAAGTTCTACGACTTCTCAATAAATATATAGTTCTTATGGCTATTGTAGAACAAAATGATGGGCGATGGGTGCGCCCAATCTTGAGCATGTTACTACGCTGATATTTTGACATTATGGGGTTATATGCATGTAGCTCTAACTGAGGGTTCAATAACTTTGCTGTAGTTATGCATTTCACATATAATTGATCTATTCCTTCTCTTTTCTCGAGACTTGCTGTCAGGGTTTTCCCAACATGGGGTTGGCTGCCTAAGCACTCAATTCACATACAACTATACAGTTGGGCAGTTTTAAATGAATTTGATTATGATCTCTGTTTTCATTGTTATAGAATAGGGTTTTCGATGTTTCCTTTAATGGGTTAAATTTAGCTTAGGTATTGTTTTCATTGTTATAGAATAGGGTTTTCGATGTTTCCTTTAATGGGTTAAGTTTAGCTCATTCTTGTTAGAACTATGTAAATACTTAAAGTGGATATTACTAAATATCGTCCTTTGAATGAAAATTCCATAACTTGACATTCTCGATATGTTTTCTTTTGATTAAGATGGTTGAAGAAATACGTGCTAATTTCCATGGATGGACAGAATACAGTTTCTGGTCGTAATAACTCAGTAGGCTATTAAATTTTCAGTGCGATAGTTGGTAATGAGAAAATAACATGAGTTAACTGCTTTACTAAAGGAATTTGTTCTTTTGATTAAGGTTTAGAATAATTGGTTCATTTTGTGGAAATTAACTTTCATTACCTTATTTTCTTTTATGCCATGATATGTGTAACTAATTCACTGTATTGAAATTGTAAAGGAAGAAAGTATGCCTGATATTATCATTGACAGAGTCTTCCTAATAATTCATTAGCATGTCAACCTATTCAATTCATAAAGTAAAGTAGTAAATCTTTCTCTTAGTGATAATTATTGAACACACAATTGCTACTTATCTGTTTGGGTGCTTTACTTGTAAGCATGGGCATGTTTTGGTGGAAGGTCTCACCACCCAGCCATGGATCTGGCAATTACTTCCATTACTTCAGAGCTCTTTCAGCTTGGTACCTTGGGAGTGAGGACTATGTCCAGCCTCAAGTCTCATACTTCTCTGCTATTATCCAAAGTCTTTTCCCACTAGCTAATTTGTAGAGCTTGAGGAAGAAACCATTCACAACAACATCCCTTCTATCAATTTTTTCCAACCCCTTGTCATTCTCCTTTTTGAAGGAAAAGATGGGAAAATGCTTGTGACTATTTTCATTTTTGAAGAAAAAGATGGGAAAATGCTTGTAACTATTTATTTTAACTCATTCCTCAGTTCTTTTACAAATTGGTCAAATTCTTTTAATTAATAATTAACAACATGTCTTCTGGCTTTCAGCATAATAGTTTCAACACTCCATGTTAATACAAAATAAAATTGACAGTAATAAATAAAACTTCTTAAAAAAAAAAATGTTGATACATCATAGAGTTTTAGATATCTAGTTTGCTTTGTGTTGCTCTCCACATAGACCCTCGTCACCCATGATTATGAACATGGGAAAGGGTTCTCTGCCTAAATCCCCAGTCTTGTCATCAGATGGAAACAATTATTCAGTTTTAGGGAAGAGTGTGGTTGGTCCTCATGTTAACTTGGTCTTCGGGGCTGGTCCCCCTGCCTTCTTGTCAACTAGTTCTTCTACATTCTCTACTCCAGTTTCTGGTGATAAGGGCATTGCCTCTTCTCCAAATGAAGTGGGACCTAGTTCCTCATTCTTTGATATTGTAAAATATGTTGTTGCTAGTTACCCTCCCTCTGGTACCAGAGTGTTTCCGGCAAGTGAAGCCCTTCAGTTGAGCTTTCAGTAGGTGATGAGGCCTTATGTGAACTCTGAGACTCGTCTCGTCTTATCTGCAGGTTTGATGGTCTGAGACTGGTCTGATTTGCAAATTTAATGGTCTGAGACTGGTCTGATTTGCAGGTTTAATGGTCTGTGGTCTAAACTTGTTAATCTCTATTCTTGGATTTCTAAGAATTGGAACCTAAACTTGCTAATCTCCATTCTTGGATTTCTAAAAAATTAGAAGCTTCTTATCTCTGCAGACTTGAACATTTACCCTTTGGCAAGAGGTTTTTTAGTTTATCTTTTTAACATAGCGGGAGATTGTGAGTGGATTCTAGATTCTGGTCCATGACCATGGTTCTAGGGTAGTGCACAACTTTTTATGCAGCCTCCTTTGATCTTATTTCAAAATCAATATCTACTACCTTGTTTGGGTAGGGCTTTTTAATCTCTCTTTGAATATGTAAAATCTTACGACTTTGACTTCAATTAAAAATGCCTTGGCAAATTCTTTTATAATAGTAATGACACTAAATATTATCTGAAGTGCACACATGCTCATATAAGCATGAAAGTGGACTTCAACATGGGATCCCTGCTCAAATAAAGCTTTCAGGCCCAACTATTCACAGTGAAATAACTAGATTATGAAAGTGTCCCTTTTCAATGTAGATCCTACTATAAGACTGGACACAGTTAAATATTGTACCAAAGCTGGGAAGTCCACGATAAAGAACTCCCGAAAACCAAAATGGTGGGAAGGAGAAAACTTCAATCACTATTCAATTTCAATGGAAGGCTCCTCTCGAATTCACTGCAATGAATCTGACGCAGAAAAGGGTATTAAATCATTAGAGGACTCCCCTCGAATTCACTACAATGAATCTGACGCAGAAAAGGGTATTAAATTATCAGACTGTAAGAGTTATTCTCCTCGAGAGCCTTTAGCCTCAACCGTGAACCTGCCAATGTCACGCGAAGCGGAGGTTCTCGACGCAACAAATATCCGAAGAAAACATCTTGTATCACCAAAGGTCTCGCAGGGAAAAATGAAAAATTATATATAGAGCTAGTGTACACTCAACTTAACCATAAATTTATTACCTGAGGCCAGGTGCAAATATCTGTAAGTAAAAATTAATTTTCAAATTTTTCTTTCTAAAATCAACTTGTATTGAGAGAGATTTGATTTTTCTAGAAGTTTGGTAAATTTGTGATAATGAAGAATTTATATCAGTAAATGACAATAAAAAGTTTTGAGGATTATTTATATGGTAACAATAAAATGTTTTCAATATTATTTATATGTGGTTGAAATTAACAAAATTAATGTTACCTAAACATTAATCTTAAATGTTTTAGGTAATTTGTTAGAATTTTTGGAGGTTTTGCCCAAAAATTTGTTGAAATAACAAATTTGAGTTATGAGCTCTTCATAATTTCACAATTCAATGATTTTTTTTAAGCTGTTGAATTTATATATACAATAAAGAAAATCCAATTTAAACAACAAAAATCAAAATTTAATCTAAATAAAAAATTTCACTAAACTCCAACAATGTATAATACAGCACCGTATCAAATTTATTGGCGAAAGACTTCTTATTTTAAGTTCAGATGGATGAACCCAAGTTAAATTTTTAACCATAAAAATTACAAAAAGTATAATAATTACACAGCACCCTATCGAATTTATTGGCGAAAGACTTCTTATTTTAAGTTCAGATGGATGGACCCAAGTTAAATTTTTAACCAATAGTCGGGATTTGATATCCTGAATATGCTTCCTCTGAGACCAATATCGACGGTTGGGGCTTATCATTTTGTCCGTTACAATCCGTGGAAATTGAAGTGGAAGAGCCACTTGGCTTTGAATCTCTGGCATGTTTCTCGATTACGAGTTTTGTTCTTGCTGTGTATGGCATCAACAAAATGTATTTCTCTGCTTCTTCTAACGATGGCGGTGGGGAGCACCCATGCCCAGCGCACGATCTTCTCGGCCGACATTGGAAATACTACTGGAAATGGCGGCGAGAGATTGAAGGGCGAGGTAGGGATCCTCCAGGAAATGCAGATATTGGACACCGCTAATCAATTCGGCTGGAAGACGTTCGACCAGCAGTGGCCGAGTGACAGGAAGCACATGACAGAGATCAGAGGCGCACAGCACAACACCAACTCTGAAACACTGAACACGAGAACACAAGAACACACCTCTATTCATCAGTTAACGGGTATATATACAAGTTGGAGAAGTTTCTGGAGACGGGTTCAGTCGGTGGCTTACTGGAGAAGCTTCAATGAATCCGCCGACTTCATTAAATGCAGCCGCTGGTTTCTACAGGTTTCTAGATCCAGCATTAAATTGGGTGGTTGGAATTACATCTAGTTTCCAACACTCCCCCTTAATTCCAACTACATACAATGAACAAGACACTATACTCTTAATTGTCATGCCAGATGGTCTAAGTCTCAGCTAGGCTTACAACATAATTTGGATTTTCTACAATGTACAACTTATTTCTACATATTTCAAATTTAACCTTGCCAAGAGGCTTGGTGAATATGTCAGCCACATTTTCACTTGTATTACAATAAGATAAGTCAATTTCTTTTGATTGTAGTTTTTCTCGTACAAAATGATGTTGTGTCTCAATGTGTTTTGTCCTTGCATGATATATAGGATTGTTTGCCAACTTGATAGTGCTTTGATTGTCACATCTGATTACTGTAGGTGCTTGTTGTGTTTCTCCAATATCTTCAAGTATCCTTCTAAGCCATATTGCTTCACAGGTAGCACTGCATAATGCTTTATATTCAGCTTCAGTAGATGACAATGAAACAGTTGGTTGTTTCTTACTACTCCATGATATTGGTCCTGAACCAATATTGAACACGTATCCAGTAGTAGATTTCCTATCATCTGGATTTCCAGCCCAGTCAGAATCAGAATAACCTGCCAATTCAACATCAAATTCATCAGTATACATAATACCAAAATTAAGCGTTCCTTTCAGATATCGAAGGACTTTCTTTGCTGCTTTCCAATGGCTTTCACAAGGCTTAGCCATGAACTGACTAAGTATGCTGACAGAATATGCTATATCTGGCCTGGTAGTGGTTAGATAATTCAGACTTCCCACCAGTTGACGGTACACAGTTCCATTCACCTCTTTGGTTCCATCATCACTGCACAATTTGACATTCTGTTCTAAAGGAGTAGATGTTTCCTTCCATTCAATCATATTGAATCTTTTAAGGATTTCCCTTGTATATTTGCTTTGTGTGATCAGTGTCTTGCCAGGCTCCCTCCAAACTTCAAGACCTAAACAATAATGCAATTCACCAAGATCCTTCATCTCAAATACATGTGACAACTGATTTTTAATTTCTTCAATCAACTTGCATGCATTTCCTGTTATGATAAGATCATCAACATATACAGATATTAAAGCAACATTCTTGTCTTCATCTTTCTTGATGTACAAATTAGGATCATTTTTGCTTCTCATAAAACCTTTCTCATAAAAGAAAGAATCAATTTTCACATACCATGATCTTGGTGCTTGTTTCAAGCCATATAAAGCTTTCTTTAACCTGCAAACCAAATGCTCCTGTCCTTGTTTTACAAACCCTTCAGGCTGAACTAAATAAACTTCTTCTTTTAACTCACCATTCAAAAATGCAGATTTGACATCTAACTGATGCATTTTCCACTTATATTTTGTAGCTAATGCAATCATAATTCTAATTGTGTTTAACTTAGCTACAGGTGCAAAAGTATCTTCATAATCAATTCCCTCCTTTTGTGAATATCCTTTAGCAACCAATCTAGCTTTATGTTTATCAATACTTCCATCAGCATTAAATTTAGATTTATAAAGCCATTTGCATCCTATGGGAACTTTGTTTTTAGGCAATTCTGTTAATTCCCATGTGTCATTCTTCATTATAGAGTTATATTCTTCATTCATTGCATTTCTCCATTTTTCATATTCTTTAGCTTCATCATAGCTTGAAGGTTCTACAACATTCATAATCTGAGACATTAATGCATAATCTTTATACTTTACAGGTACCTGACTTTGACGTGATGACCTTCTTGGAGTTTTACTGCTTTCATCTTTCTTTTTGCTTTGCGGAGTCCCCTCTCCTCTTCTTGGAGTATCATGACTGCTTCATGCCCCTTGCTCTTCAGTTTGTATCTGTTCCTGTGCTTGTTCCCGTTCTTGTTCAACATTTGTATCTAATCTGACATAATTATCAATATCATGCCATACACTAGTATTATTTATTTTATCACCTTCATTAGCAATCTCATGAAACACCACATCCCTACTTGCAAGCAGTCTATGAGTTTTGGGATCAA
>APFE030915342.1:0-13027 GCA_000404065.3 Pinus taeda | reverse complement strand
TACAGAGGCAGAATACATGGCAGCCACTCATGCAAGCAAGGAAGCAGTTTGGTTATAGAGATTGTGTTCAAGTATGGGTTTAGTACAGGAAGCTATAAGGATAGACTGTGATAGCCAAAGTGCAATTTTCTTTGCAAAGAACCCCACATATCATTAAAAGACAAAGCACATTGATGTTCAGTATCACTTTGTGAGGGATATGATAGAAAACAAAAAGGTGTTGCTGGTAAAGGTGGACACTTTGAAGAATACTGCAGATGCATCAACAAACTCTGTGAGCTCTGAAAAGTTCTCTTGGTGTAGAGAAACAATGGGTGTTGCAGGGCTGGATAAATGACTAAACCCTATTGTGGCCCCCTGTGGAAAGAAAACAACAAGTGGGAGAATGTTGGGTTGTGTTATATTCTTTCCACGACTAGCCCACGTAGTTAACTGAGGGTTAGAGCAGGGCAGGTCACAGGGGATTTGAGGGGTACCCATAACCCCACTATATGGGGTCCAAGGCAGTGCCGCAGAAAATTTTGGTTTTAGACCTTATGTTAGGTTGGGCGGACCCACCTATAGTTTTGTGCATGATTTTCGCACATGTTTTTTGGACCATGGTATTAGATGCTTCGGCATGTATAAATAGTTATTATAACATTGAAAGGAACATAATGAAAAATCAAGTTGGTAGTCTCGGTTTTGGGATCCAGGGGAAAATATCTGTGTATATGTGTTTTATGTGTTATGCTCTCGCATTGTTTATTTTCTGTGTTTTAGAATTCATATGTAGGTAATTTTTGTATGGGGTTAAAACCTACAAATTCAAAACTAGATTTTATTGCTTCATTTTCAACACTCCCTCTCAGTAAGAAAATGGTTATCATATACCCTAATCCTACTTCTATGAAACCCAAATTTTCCTTGTGAAAAGGCCTTTGTTAAAATATATGCATCTTGTTCCTCTATCGGAATGTACTACAACAACATAATTCGCCTTTGCACATAATCTTATAGGAGGTGATACCAGATGTTGATATACTTGGATCAATCATGTAATATTGGGTTCTCAGAGAGTTTGATACAAATCTAATTGTCATAGTAAATTACTATAGGATACATCTTATGACCAAATAACTCAACAAGAATATTTCTCATCCAGATAGCCTCACATGTTGCTTGACTTGCAACCATGTACTCTGCTTCTGTTGAGCTGAGTGCCACATATCTCTGCTTCCTATTGTACTAAGAAGCTGTTTCTAAACCAACACTAAAAATTGCTCCTAAAGTTCTCTTCCTTCCTGATGGATCCCTGTGCAATCTGCATCTATAAAGCCTTACAACTTCACTCCCTTTGCCCGTCTATACCAAAGACCAAACTAAGTAGTGCTTCTGAGGTATCTCCACACATGCTTTGCTACCTTCCAATACAATTTGGTTGGATTAATCATGGCTTGACTAAGTTGGTTAACTGCATAACACATGTATGGTTGTGTGTTCACCAAATACATGAGTGAACCCACAACTTGTCTATAAATTGTAGCCTCCACTTCCTCACCTAAAGTGGCATCCTCTTTCCTCCAGTTGCCTGCTAGAGGAGTGTCCATGGGTTTGCTACTCTCCATGCAGAACTTCTTCAATATCTCATTGGCATACTTTCCTTGAGAGACAAATAGTTCCTCATCTTCTTTCGATACTTCCAAATTGAGAAAATAATGCATGAGTCCCATGTGCTTCATCTCAAACTCTCTTGCAAGGTCCTCCTTGCAAGATCTGATCAATTGCTCATCACCAATAAAGATCAAGTCATCAACATATAACACAATAATCAATAATTTACCTTCTAAAACAATGTGATAAAGGTTTTCATCTGCTTAACTTTTGGTGAAGCCCAAACCACTGAGATAACTATCGATCATGGTATACCAAGCACGGGGTGCTTGCTTCAGTCCATATAATTCTTGCTTGAGTATGCACACATGCAACTCTCTTTCAAAGGTCTCAAACCCCTCTGATTGTTCAATATACACCTATTCATCAATACCTCCATTGAGGAATGTTGCTTTCACATCCATTTGGTGGATTTTCCACCCCATCTGCGCCGACGGTGCTAGAATTGAGTTGACGAATGAGTACCTTGCTACTGTAGCAAAGATTTCCTCATAGTCAATTCCCTCCACCTGAGAGAATCCCTTGGCCATAAATATGACCTTGTGTTTCTCTATGTTCCCATATGTTGCATGATTTACCTTGTAAAGCCATCTCAAACCAGCGACTGATTTGTCTGCTAATCTTGGGACCACTTCCCAAACATTGTTTCTGACAATGGAATCATATTCCTCTACCATAACATCAACCCATACTGGTTGCTCTACAACTTCCTCGAATGAGGATGGCTCTGTCTCTACCAACTCACTCATTAGAGCCATGTATCCAGTGTACCTATATGGTGACCTCCTCTTCCTGTGTTGTGATGTGGGTGCTCCCACATTCTCTCTAGCATCCTAAAATAATTTGTTAGCTTCCCTAGTTCACTTCCTTCCTTCTCTAGATGTCTCTGCTTGAGTGGATGTCTCCACTCTTTGCTCCTCTTATTGTGACTACTCCACAACTTCCTGAGGTTCTTCCTTTGGAGCCAAAAGCTACTAATCATGATGCAATTGAAGTTCCCTCTCAAGAGAACACCTCATTTCCTTCTCCTCATAAAATTTCACATCTCTTCTGACCATCGTCATCCTAAGAGATGGAAATTACACACAATAGTTGTGATGTGTATCAGTGTACCCCATAAATATGCCCAACTCTATTGTAGAATTTAGATTTTTCCTTGCTTCCTTGGAAACATGGCAATAAACTGATGATCCAAAGATCATGAAGTGTGACACATCTGGTTTCTTCCCATAAAAAGCTTCCTCTGGTGTACTCATGCCAAGAATCCTGTGAGGACTCCTATTATGCAAATAGACCATTGCGTTGCAAGCTTCACCCCACAATTGTAGAGGTAGGCTTTGGTCATGCAGCATCATTCATGCTTCTCCCATAATACTTTTGTTCTTCCTCTCATCCACCTCATTCTGTTGAGGGTGATGAGGTGTTGTTAACTCCCGTTGAATGCCTTCCTTTGCACAAAAATTTTTAAACTTATTCGGCACATATTCACCATCATTATTGCTCTGAGAACTTTCACTTTCTTGTTAGTCTCTTTCTCAACAAGTGCTTTAAACTCAGCAAATTTGGAGAATGTCTGGTCTTTCTTCCGCATGAAGTAAATCCAACACTTTTGCGAGAAATCATATACAAATATAACATAATACTTGTGCTTGCCAGTGGATGATGTCGAGAAAGGTCCACAGACATCAGAGTGGATCCTTTCAAGGATTGCATGCACCCTGTTCTCAATCATTAGGGTGGATTTTGTGTACTTCCCTAAGGTACACCCTTTGCATGTATCCCACTATTCTAGTGCTCCATTCAGAAGGCCTATCTAAATCTGTTGCATGATATTCGAAGTGTCATGATGCAAATGGCCAAGTCTTCTATGCCATAATTCATCAACATCTCAACTCTGCACCTTGTTTTCTTTTGGGCTCAATGATGCATAGTTTTCCACATCTAATTTGTATAGGTCCTTCACTTGAACCTCGATCCACTTCACTTGTCCTGTGGCAATGTGTCTGAAGAAAGCCTTCCTTTTACTAAATATCACATCGTAGCCACAGTCTTCCAACACCACAATGAAAACTAGATTCATCTTCAGACCCAATACATATATCACATCCTAACCCTGAGAGGGGAGTTTGGAAATTAACTATACTAATGTCAGTCATGTTATACCTTCCATCATCTCCCATCTCAATGTGCATCTGGAGATCCTTCTCCTCTAGGTCACAGAAAAATTATTTGTTGCTCGTTATGTGGAATGAGGCACTGTTGTCGAGATACCACACACTACCCATCACTATGGTTGTCATACATGCAATGAGGGTAAAATCAAGTTCAAATTATGAAGCCAAGGTTTCACTCACTCCTCCTCCTGCGGTCTTCTTTCTTGCCTTCTTTTGTGGTCATTTCATGGCATAATGTCACAATTTATGATAGTGAAAGCACTTGATTTTGGACAAGTCTTTCTTGTTGCCCCCTTGACCAGATTATGCTTTGGATTGGGATTTCTTCCCTTTCCCTTTCTGTGCCTTTCTAGCCAAGGAACAGCTCTCTTCATCCTCACCCTTAGATGAAGTCCTCTCTCTGTTGCTTCATCTTATTTCTTCCTGCACTAGATCATACCATAACCGCTCCCAGTTTGGTAGTTTCTCTCTACCATTTACCAAATCTTGATAACTATCCCAGCTCTTGGGAAGGCTGAACAGGGCTAGAGTTACCAGATCTTCTTCAGGGATAGTAACACTAACCCCAACAAGTTCATCACGACACTGTGTAAACCACTATGGTATTGCAGAATTGTTTCATTCTTTTGCATCTTAATACTTTGAATATTATCCTTGAGTGTCATCTTATTGTGGTCACTACTATTCTCAAACAACTATGTCAATGTTTTCCACATCGCGAACAGTCTCTTTCCCATGGAGATTCCAGAAAATATGATCCCGAACTCCCTCCAATACGATGCTCCTCACTTTAGCCATATCCTTCTTCCACTTAGCAAGATCTTGGGCATCAAATGTTGGGGGTTTTGCTACATTTGTCTTGATGTATTCTAACAACCCATTATCATCCAATATTTCCTCATTGCGGATCTTCCATGCCACAAAATGCGTGGTTCCTTCCAAAGCATACTCAAGTCTAATTCCATTGAAATCCATCTTCTCAGTCCTAAAGAAAACCTGTAACACTGTTCTTCAAATTCGTACCTCCTACAATGATAACTTCAAAATCTCTTCTCTAATGTAAATCTAGCTCTAATACCATGTAGAAATTAATGTGTAGATTCTAAACTGCTCATGAAATTTTCTGAATCATAAGACTAGAAGCTACGCTATTGACCTATGGAAGTAAATTCATGACCAAGAATGCAAATCATCAACATGCATCAAGATTCAATACACATACACAAAGATTTATCTAGGGGAAAGTAACTGCTCAAAACCTCTTACTATCTATATTACATTAATCAAATAATCTGGATGAATACAATATTCTTTGTTCAAGCTTAAGCTCAACTTGGACCTATATCTTCTATCCTCTGCCTAATTGTCTAACCTTGGCCAATACTTAGCCAAAATTTCGAGCCTCCAAGATCATATTTAATTGCTTTGTTCCCTTGGGAAATTTCCCCTATTTTTTAGGAATTTCTCATCAAGGAATTGTGCAATTACCATAGGTCAATTCTTTGACTACATGCACCACTTGTACAACTTGAACTAGTTTACAATTGATAGTACACTGCCCTTAAACTCCAATTTCAATTGGGTAACTCGAATTCTCTGTGTGCATCAATTATTTTTGGCTGATTGATTAGTTAATTGGTTGATCACTCAGTGTGGAAAAAGTTACACACCCACAACTTGACCTCCACTAGTTCTTCTGACAATGAGAACTAGTTAAACTGACAATAACTCAAATTAACTAATATAGATTGCTACAAATTAGGAATCAATCATGTAGAACTGAAATGAAGTGTCTCCAACCCGAATTACTAAGTTAACTGAGTGACAAAAGCCATTTCACCTTAATTAATTGCCTCCAAGTATTTTGCTAAAATTGAAATTCAATTTTTAATCTAGTTTGACCAAGGCAAAGTCAAAACTAGATTTTCTTGCTAAATTTTCAACAATTTCGTTGGATGTTAGACGATTATCTCTCATTTGTGTGTCTTTATAATAGAGTGGTAATATTACCTCTCTCTTAGAGGCTCACTTTATTTTCCTCCACAATAGAAGAACCTTGACACACCTACAATAGAAGAACCTTGACACACTTACAACTGAACACTCACCAGACACACTTACTTGCTTTTCGAAGACACATATGCACTCCTCTCTCTTGCTGACAGTCAGAGCCAAGGAAAACATTTAAGAAAATGGTAACCGAACCATATTCTGGATGGGGCTCCTATCCCAAATGGTGTGAGGTATAAGTGGGACCACATATAGGGGAGACCCCTTGAACGTTGGCAGATCCAGCACTGTCAACATTTCTGGTGCTAGAAGGAGGGAATCCAGATTTTTATGGCTGATAACCACACCCACCGTCATCATACTTCTTCTGGTCAAGGCAGTAATCTTCCCAGCACCTCCCCTGCTCATATTCATGAAGTTGGTGGATCTTCTTAGCCCGGTATTGAACAAACTTGTGAAATCTCTTACAAGCACATTTGAGCCATTCGACCTATAACTTGTAAGATTGTAAAGGCTATTGATTTGATTACGGGAGTACACAATATTCTTTATTTTTCAAAGAAGAATGCAACCACTCCCACTGGGATAGTGGTTTTGACAATCAAATATCCTATTCTTGCCACCCTTGAAGAGTTAGCGAAGATTGTAAAAAGCATAGATAAATGAGAGCATCCTCCATCTTTTAATGGAGGTGACGGAGACAACGTTGTACTCTCAAACAATACTTTCCTCGGGTTAGGCGGTGATGAAGAAGAAGAGGAAGATCCATCATATTTTGATAAAGAGGAGGAACATAGAGAAGAAGATATGGAGGGCCAAGATCTGGATTGGATGACTCAGGGTCCACTTGCTCTACCAAGTGTTTTACACAAGATATTGAGGCACCCAGAAAAGTTATTAACGAAGTATGACCTTGACAAAGTAGTGAAAGTGGAGGACCATTTAGACAACTTCTACCTGCATCTGCAAATGCTTGAGGTATGTTACGATGATGTTGCATGTGTACTTTTCCCTTGTACCTTGGATGGAAGAGAAGTTTTATGGTACCACAGTCTCCCTCTAAACTCAATCCAAAATTGGAAGGGGTTTAAAAATTTGTTCCTTGAAAATTTTGCCGATGACAAAATCCCTGCCATGTTATTGAAAGAGTTGGGCAATCTAAAGATAGAGCAGAAAGAAAAGGTTAAATATTTTAATTATAGGTTCAATCGTATATTGAACAAATTCTCTACAGACACAAAACCTTATGACTCCATCGCCATTTAATATTAACCTTCTGCTTTAACGACAAGCATCACATAGTTTGTGAAGAGAACTATGAAAGGAAATCTCGCATAAAATTATGAAGAAGCCACTACAATTGAAAAGGACTTGTCCACAATTGGAGTCATCATGGACAATGAATCATTAAAGGACTCCAAATATTCGAGCAAAAGGTATTAGGCCTTCATAGGTAAGGCCAAGGATAATGAAGCCACTGACCTTGAAAGCTTGACCTGAACCATCAAGTCTTTGTCAAATGAGTTGGCAAAGTTGAAACAGAGGTCAAGCGAGACCACTATAAGTAGTAAGCCACCTAAATTCAACTTCCTGAGAAGGGTTTCCAACTCCGACAACAATGACAATTGGTCAACCAAGTCTACAAAAAGCTCAAACATCGTGGTGAATGTGAGAGCATGGGCATGGATCAATACTATTTGTTTCATCAGGAATATCACACAAAATATATGCCCATAATGGAAGCACAACATGAACACTATAGATGTGCATATCATCGATACAATACTTTCAGATGAGCAGACTAAGCTTGCAGGAAAAGGAAGAAATTGTTGCAACCTAAGAAACTGGGAGTGTTGGGCATGCAGTGAATATGCTAAGTTATGTAAACACAACTGAAAAGAAAATTGCAAAAAAGCAGCCACTAAGTGAGGACCCAACTCAAAAGCAGAATGGTCGATATAATATGAGAAGCCAAGGTCTAGTTTATGAATCCAAGTTGACAAGGAAAAACCTAAAATAACATTTGTTAAGTAAGATCACACTGCTTGTCAACTCAACTCAAAATACTCGGAGCAAGTCTAGAAACACTGCTACAACGAAGATTACTTCCGCCAACAGTGAAAGTAATTCCATCACTCTTGAAGTATCATATCAAGTTTCTCCTCCAGACACTTTGGAAATTCCCACTATGATTGATTATAATATAGTTGAAGACATGAATAAAATTTGTGTTAACATTTCACTCTTCAAACTTACAAGGATTGTGAGCCAGCAGGAACTCCTCACCCATGCTCTTAAACAACTTGCCTCAGGTAACAATGCTTATTCGCAGAAGGGATCTAGTAAGTATCTTGGTCCCTTGGAATATATACTTAATGCATTAACGTTAGATGCTAACACACTCTACCCTCCATTTTTGTTAACTTTTGAAATTTTTAATTACAACGTACACAATTGCTTAGTATAGTCCAGCGCATTTGTAAATGTAATGCCACTATTTGTAGCTAAGAAAATAAATGCAAATTGGGATAAAACAGATGCACATATCATCCAACTGGACATGACTCTTGTCCATGCGATTGGTGAACTCAGAAATGTGCTTATTATCCTATCATCTGACCAACGAGTTCACCAGTGTATAAATATAGTAATTGTGGACCTTCGAGAAGCATACAGTGTATTGCTCAGTAAAGACTGGTCCAACAAATTACAAGGGTATTTTGCTACTGACTGGTCACATTTATGGCTTCCCTACAAGGGTAGAAATAACCAAATTTTAGTGGACTCGGAGCCTTACATGAAGCATATTGTCACACCCTTTGAGGGAAAAAATGAACCAGTTTCTTTCGTAGATCTAATCTTTGGCAATTTCTCTTGGAGACTAAGTCAAGGTGCCACCTTGCTCAGCCTTCCCTAATCCCACTAGACATAGTTGGAACTCCTTCCTAGTCCAACTGGTGAAAATGACATTTGTATGGTAGATAGTATTAGTAGTAGTAGTAGTGTAGGGCATAGTTCTTGTACATATGATGTTTGGACTTAGTATTTTGACGGTTCGAAGACATAGGAGGGCTCTAGAGCTGGTTGTGTTTTAGTAGACCCGTGACAAAGAAAACACCTGATCTCAAGCCACTTGGAATTTGAGTGCACTAACAACACGACGAAATATGAAGCACTCATCCTGGGCTTACTAAAGGTCAATGACCTCAATGTTGGGGTTCTTAAAGTAATAGGTGACTCAAAGATCGTCGTGAGACAGATATTTCATTTCATGGTGGATGTTGATGTATTCAAAGATACAACTATCGATGAATACAAGCATGAAAAAGCGTTGCAAGACATAACTCATGCAAATAAGGAGAACCCCATGTTGAAGGACGTGGTATCATTGGAAAAGTTGTATCACCTATAGAACCGCTTTAGAGGTCCAGTCAACACTAAAACCCATAATTCAACGTTGTCGCATGAACAGATAAATCTTGGAACAGAAAAGGATCTAAATTTTAATAATCTTGGTACTTGTTGCACACCATGAGAGCGGCAAGCCCTCATCAACTTATTCAAGCAGTAGTAAGATGTTTTTTCATGGACATATGATGAGCTCAAAAATTACGACACATGATTAATCCAACATGTTATCCGAATTAAGGAAGGGGCAAAGCCTTTTCACTAGAAGCTATGAAAGGTACATCCAATGCTTGAGACCTTAATTTAGAAGGAGTTAAGGAAGCCGCTAGATGTTGAGAATCATTTACAAGGTGCAACATTCAACCTGGGTATCTAATCTAGTCCTAGTAAGGAATAATTCTGGGGAAATCCACTTGTGTGTCGATTTCAAAAATCTCAACGCACCTCGGACAAAGACAACTACCTTGTGTCATCTATGGAACATATATTGTAGACAATGTCGGGTTAGAGATGTTCTCTTTGCTTGATGGTTATCTAGGATACAACCATGTTACGGTCTTAGAGCCTGGCAGACTTAATCCTACCTTCCGCACAAAGTGGGGCACGTTCAAATTTAGAAGAATGCCTTTTGGGCTAGTCAATGTTGGTGCGACTTTTCAACGTGCAATGGACATCGCATTTCACGGAATGATCGGGAAAAGAGTAGTGGTGTATCTTGACAATGTCATGGTGTTTTTGAAAAAGACATCTGACCACCTACAACATTTGAAGCAAATCTTTGAGTGATGTTGAAAATACGGGATATCCCTTAATCCCAAGGGGAGTATTTTTGCAGTGTCCGAGGGAAATCTCTTGGGCCATATTATCACAAAAAGTGGGATTAAAGTGGACCTTGAAAGGGTTAAAACTATTACGCAAATTCCCTTTTCAGTGAATAAAAAGCCATGCAGTGCCTCCTGGGGAAGATCAACTTTCTCCGCAATTCCATATTTGATTATGCTCAAATCGTGAAACCCATACAGGAGATGGTAAAGAAGGACACGATATACAAGTGGGACAAAAGGGAAAAGAACTTGTTTTCCCGCATTAAGCAAGCTACTGCAAAAGCACCAACCTTGTACAACCCATATTTCGATAAAGATTTTTCTACTCTATATCTTTGCTTCTGATATTTCTCTTACCGTTGTGCTTACACAAAAGGATGATCAAAATAATGAGTGTTCAATATATTTTATGAGTGCCAGCCTACAAGGACCCGAACTTAACTATCATGCCATTGATAAGCAATCATATGCAGTCTATAAGGTGGTAAAGGACTTCCAACCATGTCTCTTGAAAAATCATTGTATTATATTTGTTTCACACCCATCAGTCACATCATTGTTTTTCCAACAAGAGTTGGGTGAGAGAAGAGCGAACTGGATAACTGATTTACAAGAGTATGATCTAGAATTTAAGCTAGTTCATACGATCAAGGGCCATGGTCTATGTCGGCTAGCAGCAGAAGTGGTAGATGTAAAAGAAGAAGATCCAGTTAGATGGGAGTAGGAAATAAAGATGTATAATGTTGAGTGAGCTTCCCCCACTACTATCACAAACTCTTAGTACACAAATGTGTCCCAGTATCTTGAGCATGACACTTTTACCTCTCACTTATCTACACAAAAGAAGAGGGCAGTTAGATTGAAAGTGTTATCTTATCAATTGGTGCATGGGGTTCTTTTTCAGAAAGCACCATAATGGAGTATTGCTTAGATGCTCGGAAGCACATGATTCAAAGAAAGTGTTGTGTGACCTCCATGACAAACCAGTTAGAGGACACATTACGGGTAACACAACAATGCACAAAGTTATGTGGGTTGGTTTTTATTGGCCCACATTATTCAAATATGCTCACGCTTATGCCCACAAGTGTTTGGTCTGTCAAAATTGTGCCAGCCAAGGAAAGAAGTCAGTTGCTCTGTTGCAACCTATCATAGTTGAAGAACCATTTCAACAATGGGGCCTAGATGTAATTGGTGAGATTTTTCCGCACTCACCAAAGCAAAACCACTGCATTCTCACTGCCACAGACTACTTCACGCGGTGCATAGAAGCAGTGTCACTCAAACATGTGAATGATCAAGAGGTCATAAACCTTCTTTAAGCAAAATATTATTTCCAGGTTCAACATTCCGACTTTCACTTGTTTTTTACAATGCAAAATATTTTTCATCATTAAGATTATATGATTTTGCATTGGAAAATGGAATTGTATTGAAACATTCAACTAATTACTCTCCGCGGGGGAATGGTCTTGTTGAGTCTACAAATAAGAACCTCATATGTATCATTAAGAAGATCGTTTTCTCGGACCAAAGGAACTGGCACTCCAATTTGGTGAATGCCCTATGGGTTAACCGAGTCACACCAAAAACCTTCTGTGAATACATCTCCTTACTTCCTGGTGTATGGAAAAGAAGCCATCCTACCCCTGAACATATACATGCATGCCCTTCAACTTTCACAAGAATCCTAGGGCAAGCCATGCTTATTGGTTCAGAGTAGGATAAACACCCTCTGCAAGTTACAGGAAGAAAGATAGAAAGTAAAAGATTTTTTTCTCTTCACCAGAGTTGTATCAAGAGGTGGTTCAACAAGAAGTCTACAGGGATAAATGAATTTAGTGTGGGTGACCTAGCCTTGAAGTGGGACAAATCCCATGAGGACAAGGGAAAACATACTAAGTTCCAATCCCTATGGATCATATCGTTCACTGTGGATGAAAAGATTGGCCAACACACATATCATCTTCAATCTCTAGATGGGAAGATTGACTCTTTTCCTGTTAATGGCCAAGATTTAAAACACAATTTTCAATGATGATCTGGGGCTGCGCCCCGCCCTATGTACATGTTTGTTTCTTTGTTTGGTCTTGTGTTTGTTTTCCTTTGTATAAAGATGTGTCATGTGTGAATGCATTTTTTGGCTTCTTTGTGCGTGGATGAGTTGAAAAGAGTCTTGTGACACTAACATTTGGCTTACCTTCGGCCCTCCTTCTTTGTTTTGGTTACGTCTTTTGTAAGGAGAGTTTTGCATTGAACCATGATACCTGTGTCTATTCTGGAAACCTTATTCTGACACTTGGTTCCTTATGTTTCAATGTTTTCACACTCATTCAATCAGTAGAGGAGGAAAAGGGGAAAAAGTTAAATGAGCAAACCTAAATTAGAGGTCTTTATGTGATTCTCTGAAGGAACAACCTCTCATGCTCTCAATAAGTCATGATCCCTCTTGTGCCCATAAAATGAATAAGTGTGTATGCACAGTCCTATATAAATATATAAATAAAGGCGAAAGTGTTGAAAATGCAACAAGATGATGGAGCTTAGTGAAAAGAAGTCGCCTTCACTAAGTGGGCCCGCAGGCTATTTTTGGCACAAAGTCTATTTTTAAACTATGTCTATTTTTAGACATATGGATCATGGTCTATGAGTTGCAGGATGCTATTTATGGATTATTGGTCATGTTGGTAAAAATAGATGGACTTCTATTTTTAGACATATGGGCGGAGTCTATTTTTAGACTGCTAGTAAAAAAAATAGAACAATTGAATATTATTAGCTCTTAGTAATATTTGGACTATAAACATTATCTTATCCTCTTGCAGCACTTCAGTTCGAGCTACGAATGTGGCACATGCAACTGCTAGAAGGAAATACCCTTTTCCTATGGGTTAGTTGAGCTATTGCATGATGGACTTCAGTTAGAACTCAAGTGATTGAGTTTGGTGGAGTTGATTG
>APFE030915341.1:0-18465 GCA_000404065.3 Pinus taeda | reverse complement strand
TTTTCCATTCAGATCATTCCTCCCTCCTTAAGAAGCAATGGTCCCCATTGCATAAAGTTCCCTCCTGTGAAGCCTTTATTGAATATGAAGAGCCACTGAAGATAAGGGTTTTATGTGGTTAACCCAAAACCATGATAAACAAAGATCCGAGGATAGAGATACCCTGTAATGCTTGTGACCAACTGTGATTTTGACAGTGTGCGGCCTAGAAAATGGACTTTGATAAAGTGTGGGTTTGTGGATGACCCATAACCATGACAAATGAAGATCTGAGGATAGAGATACCCTGTAATGCTTGTGACCAACTATGATACTAACAGTGTGCAACCTAGCAAATGGACTTCGATGAAGTGTGGATTTATGGATGACCCATAACTATGATGTTGGTTGCTGAGGAAGTAACAGGTGCCTACATAGCCTAGGGTGGGAGGGCACATCTCCAAATAACCCAAGCCAAATGTTGCTATTCTAAAACTGATGAATGTGAAGCAGGTGCCTACTAAAGTGGGGTGGGAGGGCACGTCTCCAATGGGAACCCACTTCGAATGCTGCTCCAGAATTAAAATGGGAATAACTTAGTCAATATAACTTAGAATATTTATTATAACCTATTTTTGGAAGCAGAAGGATCATTTTGCATCTTCCCATGAGTTGGAAATCCTTATCTAGACACTCTGAGATCTCAGATTCGCGCTGCAATAGTGTTGCCGTCACAAAATTTCTGATAAAATAACTGATTTTAAATCAGCGATATCTCCCACATCCGAACTCTAATTCGACCCATTTGTTTCTGAAATTGGGTGATCTTTTTGAGAGCTGATTTTAAATCAGAAAGTGATTTGTGGAGGTTGTAGCACATGCCTGAAGTTTGTTGAATATTGTTGCAAAATTTGAAACTGAAATATGCATCAAACCCTCATTCCCATGGAATCATAACCTTCTTTGATACCACTGATCCAGATCTTGGGAGGAGGCCCCCAAGATCTAAAATATTGGAATGGATCTTGGGGGGAGAGACCCCCAAGATCTAAAAACTTGAATTGCTAGAAGAAAAAAAATAAGAGAATTCCCAATAAACAAAACCACAAAGAAACTTTTATTTAAAAATAGTAATGGAAATAAACTAGCTAGGACGATGGTAGCTTATCTCTGAGAAGAGATGTGGTGGCTACATGTGTCTGAACTGTAAAGGCTACATTGCGGCAGACAATCTTTCCTTTTACAAAATGTGACTTGTTACTTATAGTATTTTTCAGTTACAATACCATGGGTCAATTCCACGGGTGAATGAATACCATGGGTGGATTTGACAATACCACAGGCGGATTCCATTTACAATACCATGGGTAAATTCCATGGGTCGATGAATAATATGGGTGGATGAGTACCATGGGTTGATGCCATTTTCAATACCATGGGTAAATTCCATGGGTCGATGAATAATATGGGTGGATGAGTACCATGGGTTGATGCCATTTTCCATTCGGATCAACTATAAAGGATAATAATAAATTTTCAATGTGACATATAATCATGGCATTAAATTTTCACATTGGAAATTACAAGGAAATCATTAATAAGTAGTTATGTTTGAATCCTTCAAGAAATTCATCTGTGGGGACTTAACATATCATAGATCCATAACATCCATTACGCTTAATCGTTGTTAGTCCTCTACACTGTGTATTAGCTTTGAACAAGTTTTTCCACTGTTACATCTTCCTGTTTCATTTTACAGAGCGACTCGGAAGTTATCAGTCCAACAAAAATGTCTAAGAAATCTCGAAAAGCAAAATCCCCCATCATAGCATAGGATGAACCAATGAAGTTGGTACTAATAGCTGATACTACCTATTCGAGCCTTGGAAAGACTTCACGAGAGGGCATATATAATATAATTGAGGCCGAGCATCCATCTGAAATTGAAGAAGAAGAAGAAATGGCCGGTTCAACTAATAAATCAGAAAATATTCTTAATGATTTAGCCAGCTCCTTCCTCCATAGAATAGCATCCTGCGTGAAAGTATTACTATACAATGACCTGGTGAGATGGGTTATAGAAAGTATCAACATAACCGATAGAGCCTTCTATATGGTTGATGGAAGGATGTTCAGGACATTCAGAGTAGAAGATATCAAGAAGATGTACCCTTTGCCGGACCCCTAGAAATATTACAACAAAGCCTTTTTAGAGGTTTTCGCAAAGGAGAATGATATAGAGTCAGATCCTATCAGGTAATGGAGGCATTTCCCAAACAAGCATAAGCATGAATATTCTGATATGTACTTCATGGACTCCTTAACATCTCCTTATTACTATGTTGGCGCTATGATATGTAGACTCTTTTGAGTCTTTGATTTAGCTAGGTTTTCAATAGAAATAGTGCCTTTAATGGAAAGAGCAATTAAATCATATACTAGGGATTGGGAAACCATTTTATCAGATAAAATGGCCAACCAAATCCTTGACTATAGAAGAAATAGGTTTGTAACTACCCGGACAATACCCCCATTTTATACATTGAGTGCATACATCATGGATACCATCTGTTACAATTCTGATTACCCCATTCTAGGTTGGAAATGGACTCCTCAAGACTCAAATCCCATTCACTTTTATCATAAGTATTTGTGGAAGGCCCATTATAAAGATCATATATATAGAATTTGCCATGGTTTAGTTTTACTTGTCCATCAAGCCATATTCAACAGACTTGCTCCTAGGTTATCCGATGAGGCCAACATTGACCTACCATCAATCTGTAGTTGGTTTGGTGAAGCAAATATCACCTATATCAGAAATTTTGAAGCACTATCGATCCACATGTTCTCCCCTTTTACATTCCTGATAAGATATTGGCCAGAGAAATAGCTTACTAGATAATAGAAATAGGAATGTCCAGGAATCTCAAAGAGTCTAAGAAACAAATGCGGTTTTCATTTCCCCTCTGATGTGGTACTTATTCACTGGATGATTTCGAACATGTAGAGAAAGAAGTAGGAAAGATAAAAATTCTTAAGTTGGCAGCCATTCCTAAAAGAAAGTATGAGCCAAAAGCAATGGGTTACAACTTTACCACTTAGGTAAAACTTGCTAAATTTGAACATGAGAAAGATGACTATAATGACTTGTTCTCTTTGGCTGAGTAATTTTCAAGAGTAAAAAATCTATCAAAGATGAAATTAGGAGTAGGGAAAGTAGATAAGTTTATCCAGTTCAGAACATAGAGGTTACAAACACTGCCTCTAGATTTATTGTCCACTACCCCTATGGTACAGCAAGAAGGACACACTCAAGAACAAAATACTTAGAAGAATCCTAAAAAGGAGAAGAGTCTTGAAAGGGAGAAGTCTCCTAAAAAGGAGAAGACTCCTAAAAAGGAGAATAGTCCCTAAAAGGGGCAGAGTCCCAAAAAGGATAAGACAAAGGAAAAGACTAGCGAGCTCTTAGACACTAATGTAAATATTGATTCCAGCCTACTCAAGGAATGGGAGTAGTTCGATCAAATGATCAAGAACCATAATGACTCCCAAAACATCGTTACGCCAGAATTGACCACAAAATAGGAGCCTACTATTACTAGTACTACAGTCGAAGGAGTAGTCGGCACAGTGAATATTCAACATGATATTGAAATAATCCCACAGAATCCCTCCCAAGATATTTTATTGAAGGTTGAGGAAATACCACCACTGGATGTATTTTACAATCCAAAGCATAGGGATGTGGTCGAAATATAGAGAAAAAAATAGAAAAATTGACCAAGGACCACTCTCAATTTCTCAATTTGAACTGATGAATGTGGTATGGAAAGACTCAGAAGTTAATCCTTGTGAGGATTTAACCAAGCTTTCCTAATATGCAACTGCCTATTCAGATGCCACAATGGATAAGGCTTCCGAACTTAGCCAACTAATCAAAGAGAAAGATCTAAGGATCACTCAACTTGAAGGGTAAATAGCAGAAGAACAACAAAAGATCAATTAGCTTGAGTAATAGCTAGCAGAGGAGAAAAAGTAGAATAATTAACTAAAAGAACAACTAAATCTGGAGAAACAAAAGATTGATCAATAGGCCCTCTAGAAACAACAAAGGTTGTCTCAATAACTGAGCAAGCTTCGAGTGGAAATTCAACAGGAAAAGAAAACTAAAGAAGAACAAATTTCATAGCTGCAATTACAGGTAGAGAGGTTCAAGGATTATCCAAAGGTTGATGAATTCAAGAAAGAAGCCCTGGAAGTGACTAAAGCCTTATCTCGGCAACTAAACATCCTTTGCCATAATATATCATTGGTTGACCCATTGTGTAGTATCACTGCGTCACTCATTGAACGAGCAGTTGACACCAGGCTGGAATTTGAAAGCGCAGATGATAAGGTAATGAAATTTCTCTCTTGGAAAAGTTTAGAAGAAGGCATGGCTACAAATCTACCGAAAATCAAAGAAGCGCACAAAGAAATCTTGTTTTCAGAATGGGAATCATTGCTAATAAAGGCCGAAAGAGCTACTTCCAAAGCCAGGGCTACAAAGAATTATTTAAACCCTTTCATGTCTTTGAAGAAATGGTCGTCAACTTATATAAGATTTGACTTGAGACGTTGCACTTTTGTACTTCTAAATATTTTTTATCATAGTGGATCAAGATTCTACAATTTTGTGAAGCAAATTTTTCAAGACCTGCACTTTTGTATTTCCTAGAAGATTTTCTCAAATAAGAAAGTGGAATTGGAATGTCATTTACATTGGAAAGACTCAAATGCATGCAATACTTTTATCACTGTTATTTTGTCTTGTTTCCTTGTGTAATGAAGCATTTCTTTTAAAATTTGCTATCGTTGATATATGTATGATGTTCAAATCATTCTTTATCATGTCATTTTTGAAGATTTAGAATTGTTATATTTTAAAGATATATGTCAGCGATATACATTGTTATGAATGCAATATGTTTTATTAATAATTACTTTGTTTAATTTCTTAAAAAAAGTAATCATTATCTATGAAGGCATTTTTCTATCGATTAAGTAATTCATCTATATGATTATTTGTCCATTAGAAATAATCAGCAATCACATTGTTATTAAATTACTTGGGTTAGATAAGCATATTTATATATTTTTTAAGTCATAGGTTAAAACACTTCTCACCCTTATTATACATTATAAACCAATCACCCACCAAACCATTCATTATATATGAAACTGGTCCCAAAATATCTAGTTGGAGTCACCACACCAAACGGAAAAGGAGCTATACTAAGGTCTGGACCGGGCAGTTTTCCCCAATGTTGGTGCTAGGATTTTAAAGGCATCAACATTTTTGGCGCTAGAAGGAGGGCATGAACTATGAATGGAAAGAAAATCTAAATCCATAGGCCATTTTAAGAGTATAATTCTCTCATCATCTCCTCCAACTTCTCCTTCACATACTAATTCTCCTATTTTAAAGCAAGAAGTTGAAAAGGAAAATACAACACCCACTGCTGAAAACTTAAAAATAGCTGACAATTCTTCTCTTAAACCCCCTGAATTATAGACCTTAATTCATAAACTCCAAGGTTTTCAATATCCCAAGAACAGTCTGAGTTATCCCAAGGTAGTGTGACTTCGCAATATATTCCATCTCAACTACTTACTAGAGCACAAAGTGAAAAGCTTGGTATACCACTGACTGAATTCCCTCTACCAAGTAGGAAAAGATCTAGGAAGACACCTTTAGAGTCTGACAATGAGACTTTTTCTTCATCATCATCCATTCCATATAAACCATTGCAAAGTCATCCATCCATTACCCAACTCAAGATCATAGTCCATAAGGGTACAAGCACTCCAACATCCTCCATCCAATCACTTTCAACTGCCTCTTCACCCTCTTCTGTTGTTAGTTCAACAATGGCACAACCTCAACCAAGACCATGGGAAAATCTAGGAGCTGTTGCCATGCCTACACCTTTGAGTCAATTACTAGCTCATCTTGAAAAATGGTTGCCAAAATTTAATCCAGACATTGGCATATTGGCTGAAGAACATATAAACAATTTCATGTTGTTAATAAACTTGAATGGGGTAACAGAAGAAGATGTTGTTGTTAGGATTTTTCCATACACTCCTCAAGGGACAGTTGGATCATGGTATTTCTCATTACCAACAGGATCCATCAATAGCTGGGAAGCTCTTCAGAATCGATTTTTAACTAAGTTTGGAGATGATAGGTCCACAACAACTTTGATTAATGATCTCTCCAATTTGAAATCAGAATCAAAGGAACCTATCAAATACTTCAACTCTCGATTTAATAAACTGTTGAATAAAATTCCTGCAATATCCAAGCCTAGTGAAGAAGTTTGAAGTGAATGGTATATCTCTACTTTACCTTCAAATATAGCTATCTTTGTTGATAGGGCTACCAAACCTTAGCAGAAAATATGAAGGAACCAATTGTTGTTGAAAAATGTATCATTGCTTTGGAAAAGAAAAACGCTCTTGAAGAAAGAAAATCCAAAAAGATTACTTTCAAAGATGATTCAAAAAAGAAAGCAGTTAAAGATCCATATGACATGGAAGGTTTACAAAAGGTTTTGAAAACTATGTCTAGTGAAATGGTGGAAATAAGAAAGCAAGTAGTAGAAACTTCTACTAAAAACCCATTTAGAAACTTTAGAAGAAATCAGTCAACTGAACCAAAACCACCTAATGCTATATCTAATGCAGAATCAGATCTAGATGAAGATGAAGATGAAGACACAGTTTTATCATCAAAGGAAATGGAAGAAGAGGAAACAGTGGAATGTCATGGGATGTGGGACTTTATCTTGCCTAACTTTGATACTGAAAGTGAACAAGAAGCTCTCCCAGTAAATACCAAAAGTAAAAATGCAGTAGAGCATGTTCAAACAAATCAAAAGAAGAAAAATTCAAGCCTTATTACTAAAGACAAAACTCCCATGAAGAAAACTCCAGTAGTGCCTACCCAAAATCAACCATCATCTTCCAATCCACCATCTTCATCTAAAACATTAGTAGTTTCTGACTCTATGGATTACAACATTGTGGAAGACATGAATAAGACTCAAGAAAATATTTCTTTACATGAACTTACAAACTCAAACATCAACAAAAGTTTTTACTTAAAGAATTAAATGTAGTACCTTCTTGTCCTCTCCCAACTAGTGTAATATCTAAGGCGACCCAAGGATCAGGTAAACCACCATCGGAAAAGGTAGATGCTACTGATGCTGTTTTGGTCAGAGATAGGTCTAATTCTCATACTCATCCTTTTATCTTAACTTATGAGATCTATAATAGAAATTTTCATAACTCCCTAATAGATTCAGGGGCTTCATTAAACATAATGCTAGCCTCAGTTTGCTCCAAATTAAACATTGGGCCCTAAAAATCTGCAGTTCATATTGTTCAATTAGATCAGACTAAAGTTCAAGTTTTAGGAGAGATTAATTAAGTTACCATTCGGCTATTGGCTAATCCCAGAGTAGTTCAAAGAATTGATATATTGATTGCTGACATCCTTGAGTTTTATGGTTTAATTTCAAGCAGGGATTAGTCTGAGAAACTCCATGGTTACATTTCCACTGACTGGTCTCACATGTGGTTTCCCTATAAAGGGAAACCAAATCAAATCAAAATAGATCAGGAAAAACACATGACTCATATAGTAATGGAGTTTGAAAAAGAAAACCAACCTATAGCTTTCAGTAACAACATTCTCGGAAATTACTTAGTTGAGTCATTCTTTGGAAATTTTAATGCTCAACAATCACCCTTTCTTGTTAATAGTATCACATCACAAGTTGAAAATTTTTCTCATACTGATACCTGAAGATGTGTTAGTATGGTTGATGAACTTGTAAATAAATCTGTAGATAAGCCTTTATTTTTGTCTTTAGATTTTGATGGATCAAAATCCAATGATGGTGCAGGAGCAGGATGTCTTTTAGTTAGTCCAGAAGGAGAAAAAACTATGCTATCATGAAAGCTAGAATTTGAATGTATCAATAACACTATAGAATATGAGACGTTGATCCAAGAAATCTATAAAGAAATAAGCCTGAATATTCAATATTTGAAAGTATTTGGTGATTCCAAAATTGTCATCAAACAAGTAAGGAACACTATCCATTGTCTCTCAGGTCATCTCAAACATTATCAATCCATTGTTCAAGATCTCATAACTCATTTTCTAGCATTTAACATTTCTCCAATTCCTAGATCTCAGAATGTAGCAACTGATCTATTGGCTAATGTTGCTTGTAAGATCCTTCCATCCAAGGATTATAGTCTAGATAGGTTTTCAATTGAATTAGTTTTTTGACCATCTGTCCTAGACAATGTCACCAATTGACGGGTATTTAATCATGATGAAGACATTTTAAATTTCTTGACTTCTGAAAATTCCTACGATGATCAAATTATTGATGAAAGTGAACATGATATTCAACTAAAACAAATACTAAATGAGAATTCTATTGCTAAATCTATGGTCAAGCTAGAAGATCTCTATCATATCAAAGATAGGTTAAAAAAGTCACTAATGCAAAACTTCAAAGTTCTACTTTAAAGTTTGAATTAGTAAATCTTGGCACTAAGGCCAAACTCCAAAATGTAATCTAGGGCTTGAACTCACATCATAAGAAAGATTAGCTTTCATCATATTATTAAAAAATTACAAAAATGTTTTTTCTTTGAATTACGAAGATTTGAGAACTTATGATACTTCTATCATTCAACACACAATTCCAATGATTTTCGATGAGAAACTTGTACAACAAAAGTTAAGGAAAATTCACCCAAATCTAGAAATTCAAATCAAAGCAGAATTTAATAAACTTCTGAAAGATAAGATAATTTTCCTGGTCAGACATTCTAAATGGGTTTCAAATTTGGTACCTATAAGAAGAAATAATGGTGATATTAGGATCTACATAGATTTTAGAAATATCAATAAAGCATGTCAAAAATATAATTTTGCATTACCAACAATGGAGCAGATACTTCCATCAGTAGCTAGTTCAGATTTAATGTCCTTTCTTTATGGTTTTTTAGGATACAATCAAATACTTGTGCATCCAGATGATAGACTAAAAACTACATTGAAAACTAAATGGGGAACATATGCTTATCAGAAAATGCCTTTCGGTTTGATAAATGCTGGAGCTACTTTCCAATGAGCCATGGATATAGCCTTCAAAGGTTTGATCAATAGGTCATTTTTTGTTTACTTAGATGACATAACTAACTTTTCCAAGAAAAGGGCCAATCATCTACATGATTTAAAACAAATATTTGAGTGAGGGATGTAAAAGGTATGGGATTTCCCTAAATCCCAAGAAATCATTCTTTGCTCTAAATGAAGGCAAACTCTTAGGTTTTATTGTATCCAAAGATGACATATATATTGATCCTGACAAGATAAAAGAGATTTTTGATATTCCTTTTCCACATAATAAGAAATCAATGCAATCATTCTTGGGACAGATAAATTTTGCAAAAATATTTGTTCCTGATTTTTCTCATATATTTTTACCTTTACAAACTATGATTAAGAAAAATTCCGTTTTGAAATGGGGACATAATGAAAAAGAAGCCTTTGACTCAATTAAATAGGCAATTATTAATGCTCCTGCATTGAATACTCCCAATTTTTCTAATCATTTTATTTTGTATATTTTGGCCACTGAAACATCTTATGTTGTTGTTTTAACACAAAGCAATGATCAACAAGTAGAAGCACCTATATCATTATTTAGTTCCAATTTGTAGGTTGTTGAACTCAACTATTCTGAAATTGAAAAACAAGATTTTGCTATGTTTCAATCTATCAAACACTTTAGACCATTTCTCCTAAAAACACACAAAAAGTAATAGTCCCATTCTCCACAGTGAGGCAATCGTTAGTACAAAGGGAAGTAGGAGAAAAGAGAGCTAATTTGGTAACAACTTTACAGGAGTATGATATTGATATTAAACCAGCGAAAATTGTGAGAGGGCAATTTTTTTGCAGGTTATTATTATGAGCTTCTAATATTCCAGAATATGAAGATTCATATAAGATTCTTCAAGTGAATGAGATAAGTATCATAAATTCTGAATCTCAGTATGTTGATTTGATCTTTTACTAGAAAAATGGATATGCTCCCCCTAATTTCAGTTACAAAACAAACGTGCCTTAAGATTAAAAGCAAAACACTTCGAAATCATTGATTATGTGTTATTTAGAAGAAATTATGATTCAATTTTATTAAGATTGCTTAAAAAAACTGAAGCGAAAAAGGTTTTGCAGGAATTACATGATGATCCAGCAGGTGGACATTTTGGAGGAGATACTACACCTCACAAAATCATACATGTTGGATATTATTGACCCAATTTGTTTAAGGATGCCCATGATTATGTCAAGAAATGCAAGATATGCCATACTGCTAGTGGGAGAGAAAGGAAACTAGTCTTTCCTTTACAACCAGTAAACATTGAGCAACCATTTGAATAGTGGGGGCTTGATATCATAGAAGAGATTGTTCCACATTCTTCTAAGCAACACAGATACATCCTTATAGCCATGGATTACTTTACAAAGTGGGTAGAACCAATTCCATTAAAGGTAGCCAACTATGATGCAATCATTGAATTCATTGATCAATTCATCAATACCAAGTTTGGTGTACTGAATGCCCTTATTTTTGATAATGCATCTTATTTTTCTGGGAGTAGTATAGTTGAATTTTCTCTTAAGAGAGGTTTTAAATTAAAATATTATGCTAGTTACTATCCTCAAGGTAATGGTTTAGCAGAGTCAACTAATAAGAATCTCATTAAGATTATCAAAAGAACTGTTGATCAAAATCAAAATAATTGGCATAAATATTTAATATTTGCATTATGGGCAGATCGCATAACTCAGAAGGCATCAATAGGTACTTCTCCTTTTAACTTAGTGTATGGGAAAGAAGATGTAATACCTTCAAATTTAGCACTCCCATCTCTAGCACTAGTACAATTTATTGAAGAAAATACTTCTTCCTCTATTCAATTAAGATTTGATCAAATCCTCAAATTGGAAGAAGAAAGAGAGAAGGCCAAGATCACTCATGCTAAACATCAACAAGTCATTAAATCTTCTCTTGATGCAAGTTCTACTGGCTCAAAAACATTACAAATTGGTGATCTTGTGTTGAAATAGGACAAAGCACATGAAGAAAAAGGTAAACATACCAAATTTCAAAAAATGTGGCTTGGACCATTTCAAATATTTGAAAACATAGGCTCATCAATGTTCATACTACAAGATTTATCAGGAAAGAGAGATTCTCTTCTTGTGAATGGGCTTATCTTAAAGAAATTCTTTTCTTAAGAAGGTAACCCCTTCTTACATGTAAACATTCTTTATGCAAGTGTGTTTATTTTAGAAAATAATGTTGTGAATATTCTTCCATTGGCCTTTTACTAATTGAAAAGCTCTAAGAAATGATATTGTGAATACTTTCTTTCAAATGCTAGAAACTTTTAAGTAAATGATTACAGTTTTAAAAAGTTGAATAAAACATCAAACTTTGAAGACCTCTTTAAAGTTTGCAAAATCTTCCAAAACCTTGAAAATATTGTAAATCATTCTAGGTTTTATAAAGTTAAGAGAGGTTATTCATAAAAAGTAAAGACTTTTCCAAACTTAGCATCCTTAACTCTAAAATTGTCATCCATAAACTCTTAAGGAGAAAGTCATTCACCCCATCCACTAAGCTTATGATTTTTCAGAGTGTAATTCTAAAATATGTTTGATATAAAAGATAAGAGGTCTCAACATGAGCCTGCTTACCATGATCATAGGGAACTAATTAAACTGACATTGCCAATATTGCATATCAAAATAGGGTAATGACTTATACTCATAAGACAAGGGGTCTCATCATGAGCTAGCTTCTTCAGTTCAATTATAAGCAGTGAATGGAATTGCCATAAGCTGGCTACCAAACGAGGACAATGGCTTTTTATCTTAAAAAATTAAAAGAATATAAAATAAATAAAGTAAATTTAAGCACATCTTTATGAATATATCTTTCAGAAGTTATACTCTTAGATGGATGGGACAATGAATGACTAATGGTTAAAAGGTAACCCTGTCAAGACTATAGATGTTTGCTGGCAGCAGAGGCTCTACCTGTGACAAAAGAGTAATTTTAAAAGCTAAGTTGGAGGAACACCCTACTTTATCTTTATCAACCAATAAAAGCTTGAACAAACTAAAAATGTTTTTATGTTTAAGGGATTGTAAAAGAAATTGCAAAAAATTTTGTTATTCAGAGTAAATTTTTGTTTAGCTATTCTTAGATGGTTTTCTTTATCCTAAATTGTTTCCTAACTAAGAAAGTCTTAGATATTGTAATATTTTTCAGAGATAATTGTTTCTCCCAGTGAATCGCCAATTGTTGTGCTACACAACAACCTTCCCCATTTCAAAATTTTCATATAAAACTTTAGTAAGAAATGGGTCCCCTTTTAGAATATATATAAAATCACTAAAAACATTTGAAAATAAATTTTTATCATAGATCATATAAAATTTGCTTTTAGGATAAGTTAAATCGCAATTGCAATTTGCAAATCTATCAAACCCATGAAAATCCTTTTGATAAGGTCCAATCCGATTTGAAATATAATAAAACCTTATCATAAATCTTTATTGAAAGAAAACAATTACAAAAAGAATATGTCACATTGTGCAAATCCTTTATTTCAATAATGGACTCTTCAAGTGTCCCATTGAGGACCTCTGATGTGATAAGCCGATTGCAATCCTGCATCGCCAAAATCATCAACACATTCCAAAAAGTTCTGTTGAAATCTGCCGATGGGATATTATTATCGTAAAGCATGCTTTCAATAAAAGGCAAAACATGAAATATCATGAACCATGCTGTTTAAAAGTTATAAGTCAATTATAAAGAAAATTTAAATGATTTATTACTTTTAAAAGCATGTCACCTCCCCATGCCAGCTCACCAATGTTCGCAATCACAAACATGCAATTGAAACATTTTACCACGACACTTGTAACTCTTGATTTGCGATATGGAATTATCGCTAATCATTGATCGGGAAGTCACAATACTTATACTATAAAGGACAATTATAAATTTGCGATGCGACATATTATCATGGCATTAAAGTTTCACTTTAGAAGTTACGGGGAAATCATTAATAAGCAGTTATGGTTGAATCCTTTGAGAAATTCATCCATGGGGACTTAACATATTATAGATCCATAACATCCATTACGCTTAATCGTTGTTAGTCCTCTACACTGTGTATTAGCTTTGAACAAGTTTTTCCATTGTTACGTCTTCCTGTTTCATTTTGTAGAGTGACTTGGAAGTTATCAGTCCAGCAAAAATGTCTAAGAAATCTCAGAAAGCAAAAGCCCCCGTCATAGCGAAGGATGAACCAGCGAAGTTGGTACTGATAGCTAATACTACCTATTTGGGCCTTGGCAAGACTTCATGGGATGGAATATATAATCTACTTGAGGCCTATGATCCATTTGAAATTGAAGAAGAAGAAGCAACAACCGGTTCAACTGATAAATCAGAAAATAATCTTAATGAGTTAGCCAGCTCCTTCCTCCACAGAATAGCAACCCGCATGAAAGTATTACCATACAATGACCTGGTGAGATGGGTTATAGAAAGTATCAAAATAACTGATAGAGCCTTCTATACGGCCAATGGAAGGATGTTCGGGACATTCAGAGAAGAAGATATCAAGAAGATGTATCATTTTCCGGACCCTCAGAAACATTACAACAAAGCATTTTTAGAGGCTTTCACAAAGGAGAATGATATAGAGTCAGATCCTATCAGGGAATGAAGGCATTTCCCAAACAATCATAAGCATGAATCTTCTGGTATGTACTCTGTAGACTCCTTAGAATATTCTTGTTGCTATGTTGGCGCTATGATATGCAAACTCTTTAGAGTCTTTGATTCAGCTAGGTTTTCAATAAAAATGGTGCCTTTAATGGAAGCAACAATTAATTCTTATATCATGGATTGGGAGGCCATTTTATCAGATAAAATGGCCAAGCAAATCCTTGACTATAGAAGAAATAGGTTTGTAACTACCTGGACAATACCCCCATTTTATACATTGAGTGCATACATCATGGATACCATCTATTGCAATTCTGATTACCCCATTCTAGGTTGGAAATGGAATCCTCAAGGCCCAACTCCCATTCACATTTATCATAAATATTTGTGGAAGGCCCATTATAAAGATCATATATATAGAATTTTCCATGTTTTTGTTTTACCCATCCATCAGGCCATATTCAATAGACCTGCTCCTAGGTTATCTGATGAGGCCATCATTGACCTACCACCAATCAGCAGTTGGTTTGGTGAATAAAACTTCACCTATATCAGACTTTTTTGCAGCACTACAGATCCACTTGTTTTACCCTTGTACATTCTTTATAAGCTATTGGCCAGAGAAATAGCTTACCAAATAACAGAAATAGGAATGTCCAGGAATCTCAAAGAGTCTAAGAAACAAATGTGGCCTTCATTTCCCCTCTGATGTGGTACTTATTCACTGCATGATTTCAAACATGCAGAGAAAGAAGAAGGAAAGATAAAGATTTCTTAAGTTCGCAGCCATTCCTAAAAGACAGTATGATCCAAAAGTAGTGGCTTACAGCTTTACCACTCAGGTAAAACTTGGTAAATTTGAACATGATAAATATGACTATGATGAATTGTTCTCTTTGGCTAAGTCATTTTCAAGGGTAAAACACCTAGAAAAGATCAAATTAGGAGCAGGGGAAGTAGATAAGTTTATACAGTTCAGAACATAGAGGTTACAAACACTGTATCTAGATTTATTGGCCACTACCCCTATGGTGCGGCAAGAAGGCCACACTCAAGAACAAACTACTGCGAAGAATCCTAAAAAAGATAAGTCTCTTGAAAAGGAGAAGAGTCTTGAAAAGGACAAGTCTCCTGAAAAGGAGAAGAGTCTTGAAAAGGAGAACAGTCCCTAAAAGGAGCAGAGTCCTGAAAAATAGAAGACAAAGGAAAAGACCAGTGAGCTCCTAGACACTGATGTATATATTGATTCTAGCCTACTCAAGGAATGGGAGCAGTTCGATCAAATGATCAAGAACTAGAATGACTCCCAAAACATCGTTACACTAGAATTGACCACAACACAAGAGCCTATTGTTACCAGTAGTACAGTTGAAGGAGCAGTCGACACAATGAATATTCAACATGATATTGAAATAATCACAGAGAATCCCTCCCAAGAAATTCTATTGAAGGTTGAGAAAATGCCACCCCTGGATGTATTTTACAGTCCAAAGCATACAGTTGTGGTCAAAATACAGATAAAAAAGAGAAAAATTGACCAGGGACCACTCTTAATTCCTTAATCTGAACTAATGAATGTGGTATGGAAAGACTTAGAAGTCAATCCTTATGAGGATTTAACCAAGCTTTCCCAATATGAAGGTTCCTATTCAGCTGCCACAATGGATAAGGCTTCCAAAGTTAGCCAACTAATCAAAGAGAAGGATCTAAGGATCATTCAACTTGAAGGGAAAATAGTGGAATAATAGCAGAAGATCAGTCAACTTGAGCAACAGCTAACAGAGCAGAAAAAGCAGAATGAGCAAATAAAAGAACATCTATGTCTGGAGAAACAAAATATTAATCAACAGGCTCTCTAGAAACAACAAAAGTTGTCTCAAGAACTAAGCAATCTTTGAGTGGCAATTCAACAGGAAAAGAAAACCAAAGAAGAAAAAATTTCATAGTTGCAATGACAGGTAGAGAGGTTCAAGGATTATGCAAAGGTTGATGAATTCAAGAAAGAAGCCCTGGAAGTGACTAAAGCCTTATCTCGAAACCTAAACATTCTTTGCTTGACACATTGTGTACTATCACTGCATCACTCATTGAACAAGCAGTTGACACCAGGCAGGAATTTGAAAGTGCAGATGATAAGGTAATGAAATTTCTCTCTTAGAAAAGTTCAGAAGAAGGCATGGCTGCAAATCTACTGAAAATCCAAGAATCACACAAAATAATCCTATTTTCGGAATGGGAATCACAACTAATAAGGGCCAAAAGAGCTACTTCCAAAGCTAGGGCTACAAGGAACTGTGTGATAGGGTTGGTAAATGACAACTTATATCTAACTAACTTGATCTCCGATTGCTCTCTAGGAAAGCTCCCTAAGGCAAAAGCGCAAGAAGATCAATGGAAATAAGATTTGGCCAGCAGAGAGGAACAGATTGGCAATGTACAAAACTTGACTTGGTGTTGGCTTGTTGGGCCCTAACCCAGGTTTGGAAGAGTTATTAGCCAAACAAATCCTGCACTGGTCCTGATGATGAACCACATTGGTTGGTTCGAAACGCGTCGACCAAAGTCCTTCTTATGTGATTTACGCTGAAGCTCTCTTTACAACTATGACTAATCACAAAAGTCTCAATTCTACAAATCCTGCACTACTGGCCCTTTCGACAACAATATACAGAGCGTGGAATGAAGTCTCACATGAGGTAGTATGGGAGGGTGTCGGAACCAGGTTTCCACACCCTAGGGATGTCTTGATATGACCTAGAAGGATCGCAAACCGTACCTATAGTACTCTTCACAGTTATCTGTTCTTCACGTAGATCCCTGCCAATTACTTTCCTGAATCTTATTATTTATATGAATTTATTACAGATCTGATCTTCTTCTTACAGTCTTTAAGCAAATATTTGATAATAAAACCCAGTGCACACAATCATAATTCTTAAAGACAGTCATAGATGTATAAAGCCAATGCATAAACCGGAATATAAACAAATCCACAATAGTTCAGAATCAACACAATATCTCAGAACCAACTTATCTTTATTACTATCTTTGATTCAGTACAATCCACTTCCTGCCCTATGCACATAGCTGCAGACTCTATTAGGCCTTTGCGCACATAGCTGTGGAGTCTCTATCTAACCACTAACACCTATGACCCTAGCATACAGATTCAAAGCAACTATTACTTCCTAAAACCCATAATACATTAGATCCTCCAAAAAAGCTACTTCTACCCTTAGAGCCTCGGTCTTTTTATACATTCCTATGGTCTGTGTACCATGGGTAGGCCAACTCACTTCCTATTATTCTATATTATATTTGGGTGGACAACCCTTTGAATCGATCTATTACATTTCGCACTCCGCACACTTCGCGAAACTTTTACAATATCATTACCCTAAATTACGGGTTCTAAGCCCCAAAATCGTTACGCGAGGCATCCACTACCCAGTATCCCCCAGCACAATCATCGTGACTTGTCCCGAGTCACTCGTTGATACGGTGATACGCACTGCCAAGGCTTCGTGGTCCACTATCCCTATGAGTGACACACTTTGTTCTGCTGCTCCTTCTTTGTCTCCTCCAACTCTTCTTCAAGCTTCTGCTCCATTGCCCCTACTAATTCACTCGATGATGCTCAATCTGCTCTGCTGGGTCATACAGAGCACCCCCTTATAGGATTTTAGCTTAAGCTGGGGTGCCGCATACAAGAACTCTTTGTGCCAACACATCAACTTTCCAATTTTGGGTCTACTATACACACTGTCTGCTGTAGCTTGTGTTGCAATTTTGCAAGAAAATTGTTGTTGTCCACGAGATCCCAATCTTCTAGGTACATCAGAGATGAACTGTTAACTACAATTCGATCATTTGTCTCCATATTCGCAGTCGTTCCCTTATCTTTTATGGGTTGCTGGCCAGCCCATGGGTTAGGTAGTGACATCCAGATCAATTTTGTTTCATGTCAACAAATTTCTGGTACATCCCCTACCGTCGGTGCTGAACTCTGCGCAGCGCCCACGGTCATCAACACCATACTATCTAGAGAGTCCTGCATCTCTGGTGGCCATATTACAACCCCCGGGCTTACTCCTTTAGCGTCAATGATGAACAGTTCCATACTAGTAGAAAGGCACAATATCTTACTTCGCTCGAAACCACAGATCATTCGATGGATGCCCCATTGTGATTTATAAGTGTTTTGAAATTCAAATTCAACCATTCCCTCCATTTTTGGCATCATAACGTTAAGCCTGTGGCCAATCATTCTAGATCTGGCTTGTACCTCGTCTCGTAATTTCCCGCTGCCTGCTCCCTTTCAACATAACTCAGACATCTTGTCATGAATAGTGTCATCAACAGTCACTTCTCTGTTTGTATGTTATAGACATTTTTGGGCAATTCAACCCCAATCAAAAATGTCCATAAACTGAGGGCTCTTAAGTCCCTAAAAGTGTTGCTTCACTGCCTAAAGGAACAAGGATTACATCATCTCCCAGAAGTTATCCACTGAAAACTGCTCATAAATGGTCAAAACTGGACCATACTAAAAGCTCAATGCAGAGGGTGCGATGCATATCACCTTCCC